>JAQGBH010003101.1:0-21220 GCA_034698265.1 Sminthurinus aureus | reverse complement strand
TGGGGACTTGAAACTCTGAAACTCCTGCTTTAAACACGTAAACTGTAAGCTATGTACATAGTGAATAGTATATGATCAAGAGACGGCAAACCAAATCCAAATTCAATGCAATTACATTGGAATTGAATGGAGCAGATGTACAGCTCTCTGTACTGCACTACTACTATTATTATTTCAAATTCTACAACTGCTGCTGCATTTTCTTTTCTATTTCTTGGTCTTGGTCTTGCTCTTGGTCTTTTCTTGTTCTCGTTCATATATTCTGTTTTTTTTTCTCTATTTTTCTCCACTTTTCATTCCCATTTCCTCGGATCTTCGGCCTCACGCAATCCTGTCACACCATAATGATAGAAAGGAAGAAAGGAAGAAAGGAAGGGAGAACAAACGAATGAACGAACGAGCGTAGGAAATACGAAAGACAGGAGTTTGAAGTTCCAGTGAAGAAGAACAAGAAGAACAGTAGAGAAAAGAAAAAGACGAGTCAAACAAAGGAAAAGAGGAAAACCTAACTATTTGTACAATTTACACAAGTCTCAAGTCACAAGTCACCAGCACTGGCAATATGATGCGTGCATGTTGCATGTGTATTTTGTATATTTGGTATTTGGTATTTCGTACTTTTCGTACTTTGTATTTTTGTCTGCTCGTCCACCATATGCACATATTTGTTTAGAATCTAGAATTTAGAATTTAGACGTGCAACCTGGCACAATCTAAATACATTTATAGCCTTACATTTACTTTTACTCGTAGGTTGTAGGCTGTAGGAATAAGAAAAATAATAAGAATAAGAATACCAACAGTGCAATAATATGCATGATAAAGTCAAGTCAAAGCCAAAGCCAAACCATAGCCATAGCCATTGATAGCAGATAGTATATTCGAGATAGTAGACAGGCGAAGCTAACGTTAACGTCTCTCACGTCGTTATGTATAATATGTATAAAAGAAATGTTTATACTCAATACTCACTTACTACAATGAATACTACTACAACTACAACTGCAACTACATCACTAATACTAATACTAATACTATTACTACACTCACTACTCGCAGTCTGCACTGTGTATCCTATATTCTATATTCTGTATCGTACAGTGTGTTGGGTATTATGTACAGTGTATTATGCAGTATGCAGTTGGTTGATACATGTACAAGTTTTGCTTTATGTACATGGCACATAGACACGGAAATTTCCACATGAGTTTCTTGTTCCTCTTTTTTACACACTGAACATTACACACTCCACACTACACTCCGTATGTACGTACACAGAGAATACAGAAAATACAGAGAAACGCCGTATGCACACATCCACAAATACATAGATGGATAGATGGATAGATCTCCTCATGGAGGCGATGTCCTGCCCAATGCCAAGTTTTCTTTGATGAGACGCAATAGAAAGAGCAAGAGCAAGAGCAAGAACCAGAGTCAGAGTCAGAGCAAAGGCATCTATTCACTCTTTATGTATAAATAATTCTTAAACGGCATGAAATACAAATTTTCTTCTTTCCTCTTCCTCCTCTTCTTTTTCTCCTTCCTTTACTCTCCATTTCCATTTAAATGCTCATTTCAATCCTCGTCTCCTCCTCATGTTTTCACTGTATTCTACATTCTCTATTCGGTATTCCGTATTTTGTTGACTGTATACTGTACACTGGCAAATGTCAAAGAGGCGAAGAGGGTGAAATAGAGAAAGATTGAGCAATAAGTAATATAAAAATTACATGTATTTAACTCTATTAGATGACGATCTATGATAAAATCTCTTAATAATATGCCATGTTTTTATGTTGTAAGTTTTCCTTATTCTCGCCAAATCCTTTTGTCCCCTGTCATACATGGAACAACCGTAAAACAGTACACCAGTATAAATTATACATTGCACATTATATTTGTATAAATAATTAGTTACTTACTAGGTAATTTAATTATAGATAAGCCGTATGAGGTATGAACCACATTGTCCGTCAAGCCAAATAAAAAAAAAAAATTGTACGGGCCCTCAGAAAAAAATATTACGGTGACGTATAATGAGATTATGGGTGGAAATCTCACTAAAATCTCATTAGGAGTTCATTTGATGCTCAATGAGCCTCGTTAAAATATTGAAATTTCATATGCAGTAAGATTTTCATGGAAATGGAAACGGATTAGAATATCATTGACTTTTGATGGAATTCAATGAGACCAAGTCGACCAAGATTGTGTTAAAATCTCACTAAAGTGGATCATTAGATATCGTTAGATTCTCGTGGAACACAACAACATTTTTTATGAGAGGCAGAAACACAGAATACTCTCAAATTCACCTCTAAACTCTAGACACCTCAGATTTCAGATCTACTTACTGTCTTGATGGTTGATGCAATTCACTGATATTTCATTGATATTGAATAGTGAAACGCCGGCTGAGAAATTTCTCCCTTGTTCCTTTTTTTTTACATTTCACCTATTTTCATTCTTATGCTTATTCTTGTCCACCATTCATAGACAGCCAACATCTTGTCCTTTTCTAGAATCTAGACTATTTTCAGCCGTCGTCTCTATTTTTTCCTTCACAATTCACAATACAATACAGAATACGTAATATATCGCATAATGCTTTTTGTAAGAAGTACAAGGTGTACGTTCCCTGGTCCTGTTGACATGTACCTAGTGTCTAGTATCTACACGATATAATGGGACGTTTGGATCATGGATCATGGATCATGGCTTTTCTCCCTGAATAGTTTGAAGACAAAACGAAGGTAAAGAATATGAATTCATCCGAGTCCGATGACGACCGTCTTCACCTTTCTCATCCAGTTCTTTTTCTTTTCCTTTTATTTCTTTCACCTTGCCTTGTTCCTTGTTACTTGTTAGTGATGCTGGCCATCAGCTATTATATTTTTTATATTGTGCATTTTTTTCAAACTGAATTTTAATGTGGCCCACGCCACATTCATTCTATTTTCTATTTTATTTCATCAGGACAGGACAGGCCAAGTCAGGCCAGAGACCATCTGCTCCCATCTCCAATCTCCAGTCTACAATCGACAATCTACATAATACACCTAATACCTAATATCAATGCTACTTATAACTTTTCATATTTATACATGATATAATGTATGCGTATAGCATGCTGCTAAGTGCTTTAGAATTTTAGGATCAACGATTCTTCTGACAATCTCCTGCTATCACCGACAGGATCTACATACGATCTATGATGTACAATGTATAGTGTACCATGTACCATTTAATATAAAAGGAACTCGGCACTAGGTACTAGACACTAGACACTAGATAGACCATTGTCGTCAGCACATATTTACGTCCACAATTCACAGTCCGCAGTCTACACTACCTATTTTCAAGTCAAGAAAAAGAAAACTAAAAGGAAGAGGAAAATAAAAAAAGGATCAGTCACACTCCACATATATATAGATGTGCAATGTGCATGTATATAGGAACAAGGCGCGTGTTTGGTTGTAGATGTGGATGTAAATAAATAGTAAAAAGAATAAATAATAATAGTAAAAATATCGTTAGAGTTTAGAGTTTGGAGTAGGGCAGAAGCACTACAACCTACAACTTACAACTGTGCTTGTGCTTCGTTTTGTATCGTGTTGTATTGCCGGCACATGACAGAAGAAGAAGAAGAAGAAGAAGAAAGGAAAATATTTAATCAGTCAGTTAGTCTAGTATGGTCTGGTCTGCTCTGCTCTGGAGCTCTCGTTTTCCTATATTTACATGCATGCAAACTTTTCAGAGTACCTTTATATTTTGTACACAATATTATGTAAATAGTAAATATGTATAGATACACAAACGACAAGACGAGACAAAACAAAACAAAACAAAAGTTGATGTTTTAAATTTCACATTTCACGCAATTAGACTTCTAATCATTTTCAGTTTTTTTCTTTCGCTGTCTTTAGTTATTGAGCCTCCTTCTGTATATACATACAATGCATAATGTATAATAAATAGGTAATTCGATGCCGCATGTGTTCAACGTTGATCATTCAGCAGTTTCTCAACTTATTGTTATTAACTTGAAACTTTTCAGTTTTAAATTCAAAACCAAATTCAGGAGTTTCTCTTTTTTGCATACAAGCTTTGTATAAAGTGTAATGTCTAATGAAATGAAATCTACCTTCAAAACGTACATGGATACATATGTTTTAAAGGTATACCGGCACCAAGGCAGACAGATGCCGGTTAGAGTTTAGAGTTAGGCGTAAACGGTAGAATGTAGAATGTGGAGTAAATTTGTATGCATGCATTTTCGCATTTCCCTTCTCATTTTCTCATTACTCATTACACATGTAACGCTAATCCTAATTGTAATAACATATTGTGGATACTGTAGAAATAGTCGTGGCAAAAACATGAGAAAGAACGAATGCGAATAGTGAATGTAGAATGTAGATTACGTACATATTATTATACATGTGTATCAGAGTTGGAGTTGGAGTTGGGGTTGCCCTTCATTCTTATTTCTTGTTTCTTCTCCTTGTTACCTGTTAGCTGTTAGTTATCCACTATCCACTATCCACACGAATAGACGAATAGATTATGTGCATAAAAAAGTAGCTGTGTGTCTATCTTAATTCTTGATTCCTGATTCTTGATTGGAGTGCATCAAATGCTTTGCAACAGTCAACAATATAAGTTTGTTTCATGTATCGTGTTTCGTGTATGAGGTATTATGTTGCAGTGGTAACAGCTCAAACTCTTTTTTAGATCAATGTCTCAGGGTTCACTGTTATTGTTACAGTTGCTCTTGTTTTCTTGTATGTTGTACACTGTACACTGTGTGTATACCTATTACTGCTCACTGCTCACTGCTACTGAAGTTGAATGCTCATGTTGAATGTTGATTGTTGTTGGTACTATTGGTATTGTTGATCCTTCTTCTGTTTTCTTCCTTTTATACATACATGCATACATAGTACGGTTGAGAGTTGAGAATTGAGAATGGAATTGTTGAAGCTCCGCTGTCTGTCTCCTGGGATTTCTCAAATAGAATAAAGAGCACTTGCATATAACATAATATAATAATATAATGTGTAATAAGCAGAAATAGATATAATAATATATGAAGGTTTCAATCTTTCTCTCAATTTTCAACATGTATGTTTGCATATAGAATGTAGAATGTGGATGCATTTGTTCCATGAGGTGCACTGTGTATCATGTCCTTTTTCTTTGTTGTACTTTCAACTTTTGTACCATATTTTACTAAAGGTAAGAACTAAGTACAGTTAACATAGGTATGTATCAATGTACATAGATGTATTATACTTATACCTCATACTTTTTATTATGCATCTCATTCTCAATTCTCAATCCATCTTCATGTAGCATGTAAAATGTAGGCAGCAGACACTAGACAGAGGCAATCTATAAGTATCAGTATCAAAACTCAAATCAGTTCAATATTCAATACTCAATACTGATACTCCCTTTACTTCAAATTTCAAATGACGTCATGTATAATATGCACAGCATTTTCTGCCCTTTTTCCCTTCTTCTTTTCATCTTGAACTTGTTACAATTTAAACTCCAAAACTCACACAGTATCTAAATGAAATGGATGCACAGACTATGTATGGTGTATGGCGCATATTTCGTCTCATCTCGCACAACTAATGGTTAATGTTTAGTGTGTAGTGTATAGTGTGTAAATCTATGTAAGGGAATAAATACACACACTGCTTAAGCATTAAAATTCGAGTACAAATAATAGCAAGGAGTGTAATGCAAATATGCATATGCGTATGCATATTATGTGCATGGCAATCACAAAGTACTGCTAAAGTATGTAGCATGTAGTACAGAAAGTTTAGAATGTAGAATGGAGAATGTACAATGAGATTCCTTTTCTTCTTTTCTGCCTTCATCTTGGTCTTCTTCTTAGTCTTCGGTCTTCGTCTTATGCCTCTGATTTTGCTTTTGCTTCTCTATTCTTTGTGTACCTTGTTTTTGTTACATTTCTTGTTGTTATTGGCTTGAGCTTTGATTTTGGTTTAGTTTGTAGTTTGTAGTTTGGTTACCTTTCTTCTCTCTTATATTTTCCCTTCAGCTTACCTACAAGATTTTTTGGTGGTGTTGAGTTGAGTTTGATTTTGGTTCAACTTGGTTTTGAGTTTTGAATCTTGAAGAACCAGCCTTTGAGAAATTTGGGAGGATAAACGATAAACCATAAGACACACAGTCAATATTATACTGTATACTCAATTCTCAATGCTTAATACTCAATATTCGACTCAATACACACATAATAATCTTGGATTATGGTTATAGACCGATGGACTACGCATTGTGGATTGTGGGTAAATAATAAATAAAAGGTGGCTTATCAGTTCCTCTGGTTGAACAGAACAAAATACATGTATATGTATACAGAGACAGCAACTGGCAACTGAGATAGCCGAGAACAGAACATGAAAGAATACACAAGACGGAGAGATATACTTACAATCCAATCCAACCCAATGTCCAAACCAAACCAATACCGATGCATCTCATCAGTTCAATAGAGGAAAAAGTTATCGAGTGCTATCGAGAAAATACAGTAGAGTTTAACTCACAGGGCATCATACATCAAACATCAAATATTAAACATGAAACAAAAGTTTACTTCAGTCCATCCAATGTGTATTGTGTACAGTGTACAGTGTACAGTGTAGATATTAGATATTAGATATTACTACTTCCTACCTTACAATTTTTAACCCAATAAAATAACAGTACTGATAAAAGGTACAAGAACACAACTAGCAACTAACAACTAACAATATTATTTCCAACTTGTAACAAATGAAATGAATTTAAAATGACACGGAGTAAAAAAAGGAAAAGGATCATTTGAGACAAAACGTGTTTTAATAATAATACTAAAGGTAAAACTGTACAAAAGGAGCAGGGGCAAATCGTCTCGGATATGGGACAGTCTGACAGACAGTCAATAGAGAGACGAGAAAAAAAAACCCAGAGCATATGTAATACAATAATATGTATCACAAATATCACAATACAATACAACACACAATACAAATAATTATAGCAAAATATTATGAATTATGAATATGATTCATATTGGATCTACTGTAAATTTTAAAGGTACACATTTAAAACTGTATAATATTATATTATATGCTGGGTACTGAATGACGACTATCGACTACCGACTGCCGACAATGCACACTCTCACATTCAAGTTTTTTAATGCACTTTTTCATTGAAAAATCCATAAAAAATATAATGTCCATGTATATTGTATATTGTGTATTGTGTATGTTTAATATTCATACAAATACAATGAACTCTGTCAAAATATTACACTATAAACTTTTTTCAACTTTATATTCCATCTAGTTTGAAGTATATAGTATAGAGCATAGAGATAGGATGAACATAATAGATTTAATGGTTTCACGCAATATGAAATGTAAGTATAGGAGACTGCTGAAGAACACAACAGAATAGAATAGAGTAGAATACAATAGAATAGAAAGTCATTTATTCATACATAAGTATTTACATCCGATTCCACCGTGGGTGTATCTCTTTCTATCTATCTATCTACGCATAGTGTTATTATGTACAGTTTTTTATATTATAAATTGCCCACACATGAACAATATACATTGAACATTGAATGTTCGACATTCTGCATTTTATGTTTTACGGGTTATGGATATTCAGGATATGCATGTTAAACGTCAAAGGATAGTTCCATATTCCATATGGAAAATGGAAATATGAAAATATGAAATATGGGCAATGTGCAACTGTCAGTGTTCAACGTTCACTGTTCATATGTGTCTGTGGTCCGTGGGCATGTGACTAGTGACTACATATAACTATATAATGAAACCACTTAAACTTCTTTAGACTAATCCCCGCTAATAAATTGCTCACTAATGAGGAATGACGAAAGATATTTCCGATCTTTGTGTATCTCATGTCATTCTGAATCTCATTCTCATATGTACATTGTACACATGTGCATAAGATATATTATGAATGTTATGCACATTTCATATTGAGTGCTGAAGTTGATATCATCAGCCGGCAAGACATGTGTCGAGTGGAAGTTGTGATTACAGATTATGACTCAATTTTTTACACACATACACACATGCACTAAAAACTTAAACCTAAGTGGAGAAAAAACCACCAACACCAACAAAAAAGTCAACTCAATGTATGCATCAAGTCTATATGTACAATGTACAACGTAGGATAATGTGCATTGGATAATGTACGTTGTACGTAAAATGTACACAAGGTACATAACATGTCATAAGTAATGTGTATCACTGGAAATGGAAATGCACTGGAGATTGGTGACTGGAGGCCTTAAAAAATATCAAAAGTCAAACTCAAAACTCAAAACGTTTGTTGTTTGTATTTGTTTCTTTCTTTATTTATTTACAATGTTGTTGGTTGTGACGATACATACGTGAATGTGAGTATATTTACGTATTTAATATATCTAACTCTTCCCGATGAAAAATCTGGTTCTTGGTTCTTCGTTCTCTGTCCTCTGTTTTCTGGTATCTACAAATGTAGAGCAAGATAAGCTAAAACGTGCAATGAAATGCAACGTGGGTAATAACATGTAAAGATTTTAAAGTGAAACTTTGTGTCTCACCATTAAACAAATACAAACTAGACAACTGTGAAAAAATAGAAGAAGGATAAAAAAAAGTTTGGAGGAGGGAGAGAGATACAGATATTTTATTTATATTTACAATATGTATACTAATATACTGTATGTAGTATGCAGTGCAGTATCTGTATTATTATTATGTATGTATGTATGTATGTGTGGATGTGAAGGGTCATGATTCATGAATTTAAAAAGAAGACGAAAACGAAAACGACAACGTCAACGAACAAGGGTAAAAACGGAAGCCAAAAGGAGAGCTCAAAGCTGAAAGTGAGCAGAGAAAGGAGAGGAAAAACATCAAGTGCACATTGCATTATACAAGTTACAAACTACAGAGAGAGAGAGAGTAGTTAGGAGATAGGAGATACATTTGTATCTCTAGTTTTTAATATGCATGAAATTAACCTTACGCATTACATGCTCCTTATATAAATATATCATGTTGTATACATGATACATGGGAGCAGCGTGATTTTCCACGAAGACAAACTGATTCATCCAAACCTCCAACCTCACAATAATATTGTGAGAGATATGCATTATTATTATTATTTTTATCTGTAGCTGTAGCTGTATTTGCTTCCAGAATCCAGAACTAAATACTAAATATGTGTGCGTGTATGTCAACGATTTGGGTTTGGATTTAGAATCTAGAATCTAGAATCTAGAGTTTAGAGTCACATGTGATACAAAATCCAAATGCACGGACGAAAATGTACTTACATGGATATTTCATGAAGTTGAGTCAACTTGTACAGAGTACAGATTAGTGAATAGAAGTATCTTATGTATCTACTTATGATGAAAATTCGTCATGACTGTTCACTGTTCACTCTTCATTCTCTGCTGACTGCTGAGAACTGGAGGAGGACGCTCATTTTTTTCCTCATGGTTGACTCTTGCCTTGTTTGATATTGTACATTGTGCATTGTATATTGTAGAATGGTTAAGAAAAAATGCCAAATATGGAAAACACAGTGCACATGTCTTCATGTATGCTAATAGTGTCTTATTATCATCATCATTATTACGACAGAGATCATAGTCCATTCCAGTTTCCACTTTCCTGTCCAACAAGAAACATAATGCTTACCTATTACCAATTGCCTACACTCAGCACTTTAAACTCTTGACACTTGGCTGTATAAACTAGAAAATAAAACTAGAACTATAGAACTAGAACTGCACGAGATAATAAAGTGAGTTAGTAATGTCAAGTATAACATGTGGAGGAAAAGGGGAAAAGACGTGAGACATTTAGAATTTAGAAACTCTGTTTAATGTATGCTGTATACCGTATGCTGGATTCTGGATGCTGATGCTGATGCAGCTTTAATTATGTAGAGCAATAGGGTAGTATTTTTTAATATTTAATGTTTGAAGGAAAAAAATGGGTCTCACTCATTACTCATTGCAGATTACAGATACAAAACATAATACACAAGAAAATAGTGAGTAGTGAATGAAACTTGTTGTTTTTAATATGTTTTCTGGAGTATCATCTCTTCTGTGCTTCTCTCTGTCTGTGCTTTTCCGTATTCATCCTCTTTATTTTTCTCCCTCGCATTTTCTTCCTCTGAATTCTGACTCTCATATCTCATCTCTGATTCTTTTATGGTGTATGGAGCATGGAGTATGAAACAAGGACATTCATATTTTGCTGTGTATGCTGTTCCTATTTCCTATCCTATATTATATATTCTACAGTCTACAGAGTACAGAGTTTGACGAAGAAGTTAAAAGAGGAGTAGTAGTAAAAAAAGTAGTCCCTGGAAGCCTTTTCTTCTTCATCCGTCTTTATCTATCTCCCATACATTCAACGCCGGGAGTGTTTACAGTTTATAATAATATGTGGTAGATCGTACAAAGTTTGTACTACATTTGACGTAGACTAGGACTATCATCATCATGATGATCCTCGTTGTCTTCATGACATGTGTATTGTGTATGTGTAATGTGTATATGTATCAAGTATCAAGTATCAGTACAAATATAAATACAGTGTGGTGTGGAAAATCCTGTTGAAACTTGTGATTCCAAAATATGTGGCCCTGAGAAATGAGTACAACCACCAAACACTTACGATTAGACACTACACATTAGGCACTAGATACTAGAGACACATGTATAAATGATAAAAGGAAGAAATAGTAAAGAGTAAAGGCATGCAGTAGGCACATTTTATTGTTATGTATATCTTATGTATTAAAAACAGACCCGGCATTTTTCCCGCCAAAATCCAGGCATCCCAATGTTCTCCTTATTTTTTATACCCCCTCCAAGTCTACTTATACAGCATGCAGCATGCAGGAAAATGTATAACTTAAACTTCAAGGTTCAGTTTCAAAGTCTCTCAATCTCTTCCTTTCTTCCTTTCTCTCCCTTTCCTTCTTTTTATTTCATTCTCATGTGTGTCTGAGCTGAGCTGAGTTGAGCAGCAGTAGAGAGTAGAGAGAGTCGGCATGTGTAATGGGTTTCTGTCTGTCTGGCTCGTCTGGTTTTGTACATATACATAACGATTACGTAATCACATGGATGTATGTATAATGTATATAGCATGAAGAAAGAAAATCCCCCATGACTCTGCACGTATACATATTATACATATAATGTGATAGTCAAAATCAATGTATGGCCATTGTATACATTACACATCCTACATTCTACACATGTACATACTACGCCTTCAAAAATTTTGGAGGGAAATGACTGCTTGGTATTTTCTTTGTACTAACATGGAGGTACATATGTGAAGGATCCTTTAAAAACTGGTATTTAAGAAAGGAATATGTGTAATGTGTGTGTAGTTTGTACACACATTGAGTATTGAGTATGACAAAGAAGAAGAAAGAAAAAAGGTATGCTCTCACAACAAATAATCATAAAAAACCTTCTCTCTTTCTCTCATCATCATCATCTTGTGCTGCTTCTCTTCCTTAACCCTTTTATCCTTGAATAGTGTACCTGTAAATTTTACGGCCTGTGAAGTATGTACACACACATCATTACTTTTTTGAATATTATTATTATTATTATTGTTAATATCTGTATCATCTCGGGTTAGTGTGTATGTACATGTATCTGCAGTATTGTAAATTGTAATATAAAATATGAATACATTATGCTCCCTTTGTTTTTTTACTACATTTTCCGTAGATTACAACTTTGGAGGCGGTCAGTTTATGACTAATTAAATTCGTTTTACGACTAATTGTGAGTTGAGAATTGAAAACATTTGTGTAAAATTTGCAATGTGCGTGTGGGGGCGGAGGAAGGGGATTAAATATAAATTATAAATGTACAATGTACATTGTACATGCTACATGTATGCTACAACATAATATTGTACACTACTTGTATGTTGTACAAAGCAATATTATTCATAATATTTCATGTACAATGTATAATCCATCACTATACATAGAGAGGAATGAATGAAAATTTACCTACTTGTTTTTTCTACATTCTACACTACAAAATACTACACGGAACAACATTTGTGAACCATATTTTATAAGCATGTGTAGTCTAAGCTCGAAGCTCTACCTCTATTTCCCCTACCTATTTACATGCTAGATTCTAGATTCTACATTCTACATTCTATATGTAATATATACCATAGGCTTGATGTTATTACGTAATTAATATTTTTCATAAAGTGCCCAAATCTCTCTTGAACTGTGCAATATCATGATTCATGATATTGTACGTGTGCGTTTCAAGTCTCAAGTCTAGAGTCTAGAGTCTCGAGTCTCAACGAACTGCTGACATTGTGAGCTCTTTGATGTATAGTGTATGGAGTATAGATGGATGGATGAAGAAAACGAAATATTATTACGAGTCGTCCGTCCATGGCTCGTTTCCTTTGAGAAAATAGATAAGGAAATTTTTATGATATTTGTTTGTGTGTGTTTTGAAAAGTATGTATAATATATACATACAAACATCCAGTTTTATATGTCTGTGTACATGTGTCCCTCCGTCTAAAATCTAACATATCTCTATTTCCATCCTTTTTCTTCCACAATGCGTATTTCTTTATGTTACATGATATGTGATATACATTTGTGTTATTCATCTTGTCCAATGTATAATGTATCGAAATATCCATGGTATACATGTTCTCTCCAAGTACTTAGATTTTCCTTTAATAGTTTTTGACCACACGGATTTTTTTACATCCGCACGCAATTCTACAGTCTATGTTCTGTTTAATTCTGTATTCCATGTTCAATATTATCATATATCATGTATTATACATACATTATACAATATATCATACATGCTCTGTTTTAATTTTCTTTCGCTTTATTTCACTGTTGTATAATATACAAATGTGTACTCGATAGTGTGATTGTGTAGTGTTTAGTGTGTACTGTGTGTGTGGCTCTGCTGACTGCTGATTCTCTTTTACTTCTTTGCGTCAATCGTCAAAGTCAAAGTCATAATATACTTTGAGTGATAATAATATTATTATTATTGTTATTGTTACTACATGATTATCAGACTTTAGACTGGTTCATAGAATTTTAAAACTATATTATGTTACGATTTCTGATGGTGACCTCATTCACAGTTTTTACAATCTGGAAACATATTACCATATTTCCTGCAAATTTTGGATAAAAGTTGAGGGCATACCCTTAAAGATTCCCCTTTGTCTTGAAAAAATTGAATCTGGATTGAATAGTGTACAGTACACAGCTTTTCAAAAATCAGTAGTGTGTTACAAGTCAGAGGACAAATTATTCGTAATAATTTGGTTACAATTGCTCCATGTTGTCCGGGAAGATGAGACCAAATTGACCTATATATATATATATATATATACACATATCTATGTATGTATTTTGGCAATTGATACAATAAAGTCCAATGTTTTGTTTTGTTCATATTTTACAGGAAATGCTGCACCAAATAAATACGAGAATGTTTTGAGCGGGCGATTCCCAGGGACTTTTTCCGTTTAAAATGAGATTGCATGAACAAGTCTAATGATTATTATTGTGCATGCAGAGGAATAAGAGTCAGAGACATAAATGAACATACGTATTATAATACATATTATATCTGGGTCATTTAAATCCCAAAACTCATGGAGTATGTTTGGACACATGTGTAATGTATATGCAATGTATACTATGGTCTTCTGCATGTCTCGTCAATACTTTGTTTGTACTTTGTTACTTTTTTGGGTTACAAGAAAATATGTAAAAAAAATAAGAAGAAGAAGGAGGGAAAATCAGAGAGGCACAAAGGAAGGCAGAGGAAAAAAGAAAGAATGAGAAAGAAAAGGAGTAAAAGAAGAACAGTAGAGTAAGTAATATGTATGCATGTACTACTTTTCTTGTTTATATTATATAATCCCTATATGTGAAGAATTAGGAATCTGGTCTCTATATGCATATAATATGCTACATTTACATACATACTAAGTACAGGTTCTTTAAGTACATAATTCTTTGCTCACTGCTCACTGCTCACAGCTTCTACACAGCAAATGCAATGTACAATGTACAGTGTACATTGTACAGTAGACAGTACACTTTACAGGATCCTTGACTACTTGACTTTTTTGTGCACTAGTTGAGACTCCTCCAGGTCCCAGTAGCATTACATTTCAAGCAGGCGAGACTGGTTAAAGGTGTATACTATAAATAGATAAATATGTGAAGCTCAAAGTTCATACGACGCTGAGGAAGAAACAAGAAACAAAATCTCTTCACTCATGCCTACACTGCATGTATACGTAATATGTATGCATATGGAATATGTATACAATTTACAGAGTATAAAAGTCAGAACTGATTATAGTCATATTCGTCCATATTCCATGTGTAAATAATAAATAGGAAATATGCGTGCATACATACATGACATATGTACATTGTACATGGTTATACTACCATTATGTGCAATGTGCAATGTACAATGTACATGACACATAACTTACATTCTATATTCGCACTTGGAAGTGAGCAAGTGAATGTCTGTGTGTGTGTGTGTGTGTGTGTGTGTATTTCTAGCCAAAATGAGGAGGATATAAAAAATTGCTCCTGGAGATTTCAACCATTTCAAGCCAAAAGAACAGTCTACACAGTCTACAAAGTATTAGAAGGTAGAAGAAGAACAAGTGATAAAATAAGCAGTGGAAGAGGAGAGATAAAAACTAACATGTTAATTGTATTGTGTGTCTTTCCATGTATCTATGATAATGACGTGACTGTAGACTGTCATACTCGTGTGCACAGCTAAGCATATTACATACTACATGGGCCATAACATAGGCTTATATGTATATGAATATGAGTACCACATAATGAAATAAGAAATAAGCATATTACACTCATATATAATAGATTATTAGACATATTATTTGCATAACACGTCTGCTTCTGTATTCTGTATTCTTTCAGTCAGTCATTCAGCTTGGTTCGTATCACGTACATATAATATATAATACAATATAGTAGATTTTGTCCTGCGTATATACCTCCTTCTATAATTAAATAAATGAGATATAAAAAAACTGTTCTTGATGACCCTACTAAGTCTGGCTCATTTGTCTCGTTCAATATTCAATATCAGCAAGTCTCATTGTCTCATAAATATAATCTATCTACTTGTTTGCATAGTACTGATGATGTATGCTGTAATTTGCCTAGAAACTAGAATATCGATGACAGCAACAAGAGTTCAAATTCCAAATGTCCCTAATTTCAAAGGATACTTTATATTTTTCTAAAATGAAATGGTAAATGGCATATAGATTGTTTACTTCAAGTATCTTGTATTTTTCACCTTTTTGCCCTCATCATCACCATTACTATCACGGCCATCATATTACACTGTAGACTGTACATTGTACACTAGAGATTTGCGGACTTGACTTTTGGTCTTTTATTAGTTGCTATTTGGTTATAGTTTTGATTGTTGTTCAACTGTCCATCTTCATTGTCGGGTGAAATAAAACTACAGTCTACATTCACAGACATATTTATGTACATGTATACATCTATAACTGGTAAAATAATATGATGCTTGAAATGATTGAATATTACATATTATTATGTTGAATTTCAGTCAAAGTTACACATGGACACATTATCGTACACCGTGATAATATATAACGATGAACGATGCCTACTTGTTTTGTACACGTGGGATATCAAGTGAGAGCGACTGGGAGAGGACAAGAAAACAAAGATACAGACGAGACAAAAAAAAACTTGAACTATTAAAAACATATACGCAATATCGTGTAAAGTGGTCTGTGCCGTTGTCGCTCATCACATCATCATAATTATCATCGAATACAATGTTAAAATATAATTCGCAACTGGATTAGACAGTGACAACGACACATCTGCAACAAATATCAGGGTAAATGTAAAAGTATCGATAGTACAAACATAACTAGATACATAAAATACTATAGATTATAGATGAGACGACGAGAGAGAGAAGAGAGACGAGGAGTTTCAAAAAGGTAGACAGAAAATGGATAAGATAAGAAGGACTATCTAAACTAAATATTTTTATTACATCTACATTGAAATTCATTTTACACATTATACATTGTGTAGAGATATTTTAAAATAAAATGTTATACAAAGTTTCAAATATATACACTCTCTGTCATTATCTTCTCATTAGTTCGTTTTTTTTACAGTGTTCGTTAAAAAATTATTATTATTATTATTATTTATATATTATTATCCCCATAAATTTATGAGATCCTTAAATACCAGCTGAAATAGTTTATAAATGGAGGAGGAGAAATAAAAGACAAGGGGGAGAAAACATCCTTATCCATATTATTATTATTATTATTATTAAACACCATATAGACAAATAACAAATAATAAACAATGCTTGTAGATGTATGGTATACAAACAAATGTATCAACAAGAGACTTCCTTTCCTTTCACTTTCTTTGTATGTAGTCAGTAGTCAGTCTTATTACTACTACTATTATTATTATCATCATCCACTTCATCACTACCTTTGTATATTATGCTCCTTTCTCTCCTGCCTTTTTTTCTCTCTTTCCGCATCTCTCTGTTTCAAAATGTGTAGCAGTACCGGACTTTTTGCTTCATACTCCATACAAGTATTTAAATAAAGGTCATAAAATATTAGTATTTTTAGATATGCCTTCTGCCCTCCGTACTAACTATTTGTACATACACTGCATGAACTGAAACATACATACTATATACACATTACACATGTCTGTATATATATATATACACATGTATGTTCTAGTGCGGAAGATTATGCTAATTCTAATCTACTGTATCCTCTAGAACATTATACAAATTATCTCGTCTCTCTTTCTCTCTTTTTTCGAATTTCGTCTTGTTCCATAGATAAAAAAGGTTCGTCTACATATTTTTGTCTGTTCTAAGTTCGACTACTACTACTATGGGTTCAAGAGTGTGTGATTGAATTGAGTGAGACGAGGGGAAAGGGGGAAAACATTATACATTATCATAATATGTATAGTAGAATATAATATATTAGTACGTATGTGTATGTATGTACATTGTTCATGTATCTGAATACCTGCTTCCATCAATGACAAAAAAAAGTTTGTACAATGTAACTTGTATCTACATAATAAACAAATAAATAACAAATCACTTGAGATGAGCATGGAAATTGAGTAGAAATGTAAAATGTGCGAGAAATATATTATACAGCAGACAGTATAAAGATACACCGTATAAATGTTGCACTTGATTCAATGAGCTGAAAACGAGTAAAGAGTAAAAGAGCGAGAGAAAAAAACGAAACAAAACTTCCCAGTTCTATTGATATTGACATTTATTTACTTTGTACTAGATACTCACACACACACAAACACTTAATATACACATCAAAAATGTGTAGACAGTTTAATCATGCTCATCAAATAGGTATATATATACAGACATGTGTGAGTGTGTGTATGAAAATGGTTATGTCTGGTTGTTACATATTAGATATTAGTAAAAAAAAACTATGTATTTAGCAAGTATGATGTCTGTGTCTGATCCTACCAAATTTACAATGTACAATATTCTAGAACTCAAGGAGAGATTCACACATTTGTGGATATATGTTTGGGTATGTTTTAAGTATCTGTAAATATGTGTATTTATATATTGGGCTCCCCCACGTGAGTTCTGATGATGGGGATATACGTATATACATATGCATATGCATACATATTTAAATAGGCTGACAATGATAATCTTTTACCCGTGCTTGTTTGTCAGTATAAAAATGAAATAAATACTTGGTTACATGGTGGTGAATGAATATACAATTTATTATACTATTACATGCTTACCTATTTTATGTATTTTGTATTTTCTACACATCTTTTATTTTTGCTATGATTTGATTGTATTGTGTATTCATCACATATTATTATCTCTATACCTACACAAAATGTCTCTGTCTGTCTCATATTTATTCTCAATCAGACACACACACACACACACACAAAATCGTACAAAGTCACTGACTACATAAGTATAGATAAATAGATATCATAACATATTTCATACTCCACACTCCACACTCCACACACTCTCAGACATACTAGCTTGCATATAAATATATGTAATATGTATTACTTTACGCTTTTCGCAATACAGACACACGTGTTCGCATAATAAATTCATATTATCCAGTTACTAGTTGCTAGTATATAAATGTATATGTGTAGTACATTTTATTATCATTAGTATTATTATTATTATCATGAAGCATTAAGTTTTCATAAATGATATAAAATGTAATACATAATAATCTTTCTAAATAGCAGAGACACAAAGGGAATATAAAAAAAACTCTACTGTAACTTACCAACTATAACATCAAACTCTAATCGTGGTTAGATTTATACCATTTATACCTGTAAAAATTCATATTATTTTCATTGTTTGTCTTTTATGAATTGACTTGACTTCCACATACAAATGTGTGTATATGCACATATTTACGATTAGACAGAGAATTTTGGCTGTTTTTTTTTATCCGCAGTTTTATGTATTACATCCCCACAGAAATTCACCATAGTATACACACACCGTATGCTCATATCCATACTTTTCAGACTTCAGACATAAGATCATAGATGTATGAAGAAAGAAGTTGGATAGGGTTGGAGGATCTTGGCTGTCTGTATGTCTGTCTGGGTTTTGCATCAGCAACAGCAGCAGTCTGATTTCATTGAATTTTATTTCATACATTTTGGCCCACTAAGTATGTATATTATATTATAATATATAATCTGTTTCAAGTTCGTTGTGTGTGTATATATATAATATATGTATGTATGTATGTATGCATAATGTATAAACGATGTTACATGAATATAATATTATTATAACAAACATGATCTGCACACATTGACTGTATGTATATATAAGCTCTCTCACAGATTGTTCATAATCATTTATGACTTAATGTATTTATTTACTTGTACTGAAATATAGTATGGTAATATGTAGTGTGTTTCACATGGAATGTTTGTAATACACGCATATGGAAGAATAAAGAATGAGACTTGTCGTTTGCTGTTTAGCCGTTTTGTTATTTTTTTTTATACATATAATATATCTATATATTTTAATTCTAGATTCTAGATCCTACACACTATTATAATAAAATAAAAAAGTAACAAAATATATACATAATACAATAATATGTTGTAATATAATAATATAATATGAGAAATTGAGGAATATAATATAAGTAAATGATATGACTAATAATAATAATATTATGTTACTATTTATTACTCTGACGATTTACTACTTACTCGTCTGGGTTAAATGGGGACGGCCCTAAAATACATATATATAAGTTTTATACACATGTCTATGTGCCTAGTGCATGTAAATTGTATGTATATGTATGTAAATTATAAGTATTTAAAAAGTTCTAAAATAAGTGGTTGTATATATACGTACACACACACACACACACAAATCGTTTTTGGATATTTTTGGTAAATGGTTATACACATTGAAATTTACTTTTTTTTTCATATATTACTTATAAAATGTGTATGTGATTTATATGTAGTATAATAATATGATTTGAGCTTTGAGTTACTTTTTTAGTACAATTATTATTTGTGTTGTAGAGCTTTGTATTATTTTTGTAGTTTCCGTAGTATTTTGCATTCATATTATATTATATGTATGTCTGGATGTATGTATTTATGTATGTCTCGTGTTGTTGTATGAAGTAGTAGTTTTCGTAGTAAAAAGACGGATCAATCGTCGTAGTAGTAGTCGTAGTAGTAATAGTAGTAGAAAAGTAGTAGTAGTAGAAGTAGTAAAGTTGTAGACATAGTATGTATAGCAAAATCTATCTAGAATGTAGACGCTTATACCTACAACACTGCCAACAGCAGCAGCATATTACCTATTATTATTATTTCTAGAAGTCAGACGGACGCTCTCATTCTCATTTTCTGTGTCTATTTCATTCTCTATTTTGCACAGTGCAGTCTGAGTTTTCAGTCACTGATGTTTGTGTGTGTATAAAAAAAAAAGTCCAAAGAACCAAGAAACCAAAGAGGAGTATACAGTTTATACAACATCATGCTGAATTCAACGTGGAAAATACCGGATGAAATTGCGTACAGTACGCAGGAGCAGTCTGTCAGCAGTATTTTAGATAGATAGATGTATTATTATTATTACATACAGAGACAAAATACACATTTTATACTTGCTGCGGAAACCGGTATATGTATGTATTCATTTCACCATATCATATATTATTTGTTATAAGATATGCATATACAACAGTATATCTTAAAACCTAGACAGTATACATGTAGATATATATTCCTTGGATTTTGTTGGAAGAGTATAATAATCTAAGACAGAAGTAAAGAAGTATATACAGAAAGAAAGAAAGAAAGAATGAAGAATGAGGGAGAGGATAAAAAAAAAATGTATAAAAAGGCTATGTATAATATTATTATGTGTATAAGAACGAAAGAAAGAGAACTTGTGTGTATGGAATTTTCAAGCTCTGTAGGTATAATAATATTATATATGTAATATTATGTTTAATATAATACAAAAGCTTCTCTTCTTCTTCTTCTTCTTCTTTTTTTAAAAGTCTTAGGAAAGTCTTATTACATGAGGAGGAGGAGGAAGAAGAAGAAGAAAAAGGAAAGAAGTGAACCCAACACAAGCCAGACGTATATACATATATACATTCATACAATATTCTTATTACTACTACAAAAGTTCTAACATCCTTACAATGTATATGTATATATATATATATAATAATAATATTATAATGTAGTGCAATAGTGTAAGGAAAGGGAGGGATACATACATATACGTACATGTTATATACATACACACACTTCAGCGTTCAGCGTAGGATTGTCCTTGAAAATCCGACAAGAGTGAAGCTCTTGCTTTAAAGCTGTTCTGTCTAGACTCTCGCAGTCAATGTAAAATGTGCCTGAGCATAATAAATGTATAGTGTGTACGTAAGTAAGTATGTATGTATATTCT
>JAQGBH010003100.1:0-21222 GCA_034698265.1 Sminthurinus aureus | reverse complement strand
CGCATGCGGGTTAACAGACGGACGGACGGACAGACGGATCCACTCAGACTAATAGGGTAGCTGCACTACCCTAAAAATGAGAAGAGAACAGAGACCAAACGAAATAGAAATATTATAAACACATGTGAACATTGTGCATTGTGCACACTGCACATAATTGGACATCGAGTACTTGATGCTTACTAACTACATTATTGGAATCTGCCTGCTGGTTGCTCTTTCCTCATAATATGTGTACAAAAAATGGGTACATAGTTTTGAGCTTTGCTCAACAGTAAACACTAAACACGTACCAATCAGTAAGAAAAAAATAGATATAAAAAATCCTCAATGCTCAAGTTCTCTCATCAGGTTTTTTAGACGGTTTTTAATCGTCAATTATCAATTGTTGATAATTTTTCCACAAATATGAGACATTCATAATGATGCAACGTTTGTGAAATGGCATAAAATGTAGTCTGTAATGTAAAAGAATTTATTTATTTTTGACACTCTATGCTATATACTCTATACATGATTTAAACATCTACGAACAGTTGTCTAGAGTCTAGAATCTAGAGTATAGAATTTTTAGTGCTTAAATTTTTAATGTTCCAGGTTGTTTTTAGTCTTAGTGAGTTTCTCTGTGTTTTCATGGATTGAGTATTGAGTGATACGGATGGTGGTGTAGGTTGTTTAGGCATGTTTTCATTTAAGGATTTAGGTAAAGTTGAGCTGAGATGGTTGAGTAAATTGAGTAGATTCGAGTTGAGTTGAGTAGAGTTGAGCACTTTAGTTGAATTGGTGGTCACCATCTGTCTTTCTCTTGGTGAAGGAGCAGAAGGAGAAAACGAAGACGAAGAATGAGTGGAGCCTGCGGTCAAGATCTATATAAAACTACATACCTCTACAGTATACAGTGTACAGTGTACAGAAAAATGTAAAGCTTAGAAATATCCACAATCATCATATATTACATACGACGTTCAACGAATGTTGTAAAGGTACGAGATACGAGAGAAGCCATGTGGTAGGAGCACGCGATAAGAAAAAATGAAGACTCGAGCGACCGAATCGACCGACCAAACCTTTAATAGGTTGTGTGTGTGGGGGTCGCGTGTACACACCTTGCCTTGGCTGCTTTTACTTCACGCTCCTCATCTGCTCTCTGCTCTCTCCTTCATCCCGTCTTGTTCCTCTTCTCTTTTCCTCTTCTCGTCCGTCTTCATCTTGTGTGTTGTGGATTGTGGATTGTGGATGTAATTCCATTTCTTGGTCTTTTTCTTCTCCTTCGTCTTCGTCTTCGTCTTCTTCTTTTTCATAAAGACCATCAACCATCAGCCATCCAGCGTCTTTTCTTTCTTCGTCTTGGTCTTTTCTATCAGATTTCTTTTTTGTATCCAGAATCCAGAATCTAGAGTGTAGAGATGTATTTCTCCTTCATTTATTATTATTATTATTAGTCGCCAGATCCTCTCAATTCTGGTCTTCTTAGACGGCAGCTGCTTCCCTTCACCTCATTCCTTTTCTTCCTCATCGTCTTCTCCTTCCTTTTCTTCTTTTTCTTCTTAGTATTATTATTACTTGTTGTGCCCCTTTTTCTTCGGTCCTGTTTGTCCTGCATTCTTCATTTTCATTAGTAATCTTTGTCCTTGTGCAACGTCTTCCAAAAGTGTGTACAAAGTGCGTATCATCTAATGCATATGCAATATGCACCAAGAAAACGTAGGAAACATTATCCACCTTTTTACTCTGTTTAACATTTTCTTGTTTTCCTTTATTAGAACTTAGAACTATTTGTGATATGTATATGTAAAATGTACAATGTAAGTACACTCACATCCACAATCCAGGATCCACGTGTCCCTTCATCTCATCTTCACAGGTCTTCAAAATCTTAGTAATATCCAGGAAACATCTATCAATCGTAAAAATAATAATAATACTATGATGATCATTTCACATGTACATTGTACATTATACATGTCTTTGGATAGTTTATACTATAATAGTTGTGATATTGAACGGAGAATGAAATGGAATGGGTTAGCTACCTTTTCCAGCACGGTATAGTTATAGCATATTAATAGAATATTTAATACATTCTACATTCAAGATTGAAGATATGGGTAACATCAGACATGAGACATCAGACACACTTTGTAATACTTAGTCTAAAGATTGATTCTACCTGCCATCAACTACCTAGCTAGACCAAGTACAATGTCGAGTGTACAATATACAATACACAATACTTACGCAGATGTTTCCTTTCAATATAAAAGGTTAAAGAGAACAGAACTGAACAGAACAACAACGGCAGATGTGAATATGGACACCACAAAATTTTGTATTTCAAAGTGCATCTCTAATACTCTAATATTTCATGTATAGGTTTATACTTTATATTTTGAATTTTTTTAGGTTTAATCTATTCCATCCTATTTAGTGCTACATTGTAAAATATATTCCATACTCAATACTCAATACTCAACCTGATTCTAGAATCTAGATTCCATGGTACATGCTGAGTCTCAACTTTCAAAATTAATTTTTTTCCACCATGTACCAACTCCAGTGATAGACGAACAACAAGGATATGGTACTTTATTATACATGACACATTTTATTATACGTATGACTTGTGACAAGTAATGAGCATTCACTCCACTGTACATTCTACACTTTGCACTAATATGTATTATATATATTGTGCGTACTTTATACTTTGTACTACACTTAGCCTGCTAATTAGCGAATGCAATTTATGTGTAGAGTACAAGCACGTGATTTGGTGCATCACTTTGTACTGGACCAATTGATAAATTTTCAATAGAGAAAAGAGAATAAAGAATAATAAAGAAGAAGCGTAGATATACGGTATACGCAATGCGCACACAGACTGAATGCTGATTACCAAATACTAAATACTGAATACAAATGGAATGAAATTAGTTTTCTTTGTTTTCAATTAAACGACGTTTAAATTCCCCTGAGATAAGTCTCCGAATAATAATTATTTTAGAAAAAGTTTCCTTTCTCCTACTTCCTACATTGTGGAGCAAACTTTATGCGTATCCATGCATTTGAAACGGAGACACTAGTCACTAGACACTAGACACTACGACTAGACTAGACCAGGAACCAGAATTATATTGTAGGTCGTGTTTTTTGAGAACTTTTCCGTATTGCGTAATCTACATGACTTTGCCTCTGTCTTTTGGAAAGTCTACGAGGATTTCAAGTTTCAAGTCCAAGTTAGAGTTCCTAGTTTGTAGCTTGTCGGCAAAGTTTTTATTTTCGCCACGGAAATTCGGTGTGTAAAAAATAAAAGCGTGTGTTGCTCAATCCTCAATGTGTGAGTGCATTTTGTATTTTAATTCCTTAATACAAAAATGTGAGGACGCATAGTAATGTACCTTTCCTATTCATATCATTATACGATACCGTATCATGGCAGGGCATGGATTTCCTTCAACTTACTACGCTTTCACTACAATCTACAATATACAAAATGCAATCCACAAGCTGCATAAAATGTACAGTGTAGTGTACAATGTACATGGCACGAGGTATGAAAGTACTAGAAGCTTGAAAATGCACTGGGTTCTTTTGTCAACTCGGTTATATTTGTTATATGGTAAATAAATGGTCACAGACTGCAAAAGTCAGGATTACTATGCACATATCTGAAATATGTACTGCATATTGCATATGCTCTGAACTCTGAATTTTCTGTATATTAGCTCAAAATTCTAAAGTAAAAGGCCAATAAAGAGTCCGAGTGGGAAAGAGTACAAATGAGATGATGGTAATTATATAAATTGTGAGACTGTAGTTTGTAGATTGTAGATTTTAGACTGCAGGCTGCAGGCTTTAGGTTGAAGGCGTGTGCAATATGTACCTCCATACGCAATACGCACACAAAACACAAACAAATAAGTACAACCACCGTCTTGTACACTGTAGTTTGTACCATAATAAAGACTGCAGTAGAAGGAGGAAGGAGGAGAGTAAATTTTCTTCAAGCATCACATTGTAAATAAATACAAGATATAAGATATAAGAAAAGCACGCGACAAAGGAACAAAACATGAAATCCACGAGACAACTGTTACTTTTACAAAACTAAGTAATACCTCGAAAACTCGAAAACTAGGAGACTAGAAGACTACAAAACTAGAAAAGAGAGTCAAAACTACAAACTACAAAATACAAACAAGAGTTGACTCTATTATGTTGCGTACTCTGTACTTTACAGTCTACTCCAGTAAAACTTAGATTAGAATGAAATGGAATGGACCATGGCCGTGGTCATGTTTCAATTCAACTGCTCCCTGCTTTCAGTAGCTTTAGTATATGTATACCTAATACCCATATGTATGGCTACAGTATACATATGTTCTCAACTCTCAACTCTCACTTTTTACTCCCATTATAACTTAATACCTACGCAGCCAGTACAAGTAGAAGTAGAAGTTATAACAGTAAGTCAAAAAAAGGAAGAGAAATAAATACAATATATACAATATAGGCGTGTATAATATATAAAGTATAAAGAGGACGGAAGGAAAGAATAAAGTTCAAGAACTACAGTGAATGGTGAATAGAGAGCTGCAATGGACTGCATAAGAGTGGCTTGAGGACTGTCGTCTCTACATTATTTTATACTTTCTTCTTGCTCAATCCCGGTTTGCAACCTCAAGTTCATAATCATGTACAACAAAAAACAGCAGTACTGAACTGAGAACAGAAGACAGAAGCAAAACACCCAGGCAGGCAGGCACACACGTGCAGAAATGTAATCTTGCCAAGTCAAGTCAAGCCATGCAGTATGCCTGATGCGTTATGCGTAAATATATAAAACGTTTATTTTTATTACTTTCCTCTATTTATATTTATATAATAATCTACTCTTTGGACTCTTATACAAGTTGTAAGTTATAAAACAGAGAAAAAGCTACCAGGAACAAATAAGCTCAAGTCCCAAGTCCCAAGTAAATATAAAATATAATATAGGCTCACATTATTTGTATACGTATTACGCATGAAGTAACTATATCAAACTATATCATGATGATAAAGTATTTTCATTTTACAATTCCTTTCCGTCCACAACATACTAAATATTAAATATTAAATGTAATGTATAGTAAATTTTGGGTACACGATACACAGTGGTCGATGGTGTAATACATACGTCAATATTGCTTTTTTAACCAAATAACAAATCTTTTTAAACCAAGCAAGACCAAACCAAACCAAACCAAAGAGAAGAGAAGAAACTTATGCAGTAGAGTAAATAACTGTCTTGCTCCTTCTTATTATTTTTCTCTAGATTCTAGATCATATTATAAACAGAGGTTACGAGTTACGAGTTACAAACACTAAGAATAAAACATAAAACTGTGTATGAAAGAAGAACAAGAGGAGCAAGAGCAAAAAGAGGAACAAGGAGAAGAAATTGAGAAGAAGATGAGACGACGAAGGGATCTAGGATCTAGAATCTAGATGGACGTGACATGACCCTAAAGGTACTTGTAAGAAAGAAAAGCCGGCAAATGCTGTTGCTGTTCAGCAGGCCAGGCAGAAGGAGAAGAAAAAAAGCAGAAGCAGATGTTCAACAGACCGCTCATCTTTTCTTTCTAGGCTAGAGCAGACTGCACAAGGCGCTTTAGAGTGACTATACCCACTCTTTAGTCTATATATTGTACACTGTACAGTTTGAAGTTTAGAGTTTAGAATTTGGAGTTTGGAGCTTGGAGTTTAGACAGAATGTACAGTAGACAGTGGAGAATTTTAGTCTAAAGCTTTCAAACTATTTAAGCCAAAGGACGGATGGATGAAAAACCTCATAATAATCTTGATCGTAAACGAGAAAGAACAGAGAGAGAGAGACTACACACAATTTACGACATAACAGCACCCCAGCAAAATGCAATGTGTAATGTATAATATGTTGAATGTTGAATGTAATAATCCTCAATCCTCAATGCAGTCCTCAACCTTCACCTCCTCACTCTTCACTCTCCACTCTTCATACAAAATTACATGCATACGCAATAAGTACGCACTCTCTCATTTCCATTAGAATGTATTGCATATCTGTAGATTGTATGTAGAATGTAGGTTGTAGATGCATACTTGCATATAGTATGCAAGGCCTCCTGAATTTGGGTTTATAAGTACACAACACAAAATGCATGATGCAGTGAAGACATTGGTTATTGTTGTTGTTTTGTGTGTTGAAGGCACTAGCACAGACACAAACCGAGGCATCCAGCAAGGAGTAAACTAGCCCTTTTTTCTCAATGTCTCATTGTACCCTGTACTCTGTACATTGTACATTGAGCATTGAGTACATATATTGAGCACAGTACTAAAGTCATCCGTCTGTCACTAATCATTTCCTCTTGCTTTTTCCATCTTCTCGTGGTATTTCAGTATGTTGTAGGTTGTAGGTTGTAGGGTGTAGATACGTTTAACTCTGTTCTCCTGACTTTTGGGAGACAGATAATATGTAATACATCTGTAATGTGTAATTCTGTTAAAGAACAGAGACGAGTCCCTAAAGTTTGTAAACACAATAAATATAAATATAAATACTAATATCATAAAAATGTAGGGTACTCTTTTCAATTTTTCCACTAGTTGCTAACTAAACACGTAAAATGTACAGCCTACAATGCACGATGCACAATGTACAACGAGTAAAAAACAATTTGATCCTTTGTTTTGTTCAAGTCTATCTCATATATGTTATACATTATTTTGAATGGGATGCACAATATTTGTAGTGTGTACAATGTACAATGTACAAGATGCACAATCATGTTTTTAGTATCATTTAGACACTTTAAAACTAGTGATTTATTGTCACCGAGTCGTCACCGTTCCAATGTTAATTTGTATATAGTTTCTTTCTTTGTTTTTTGCCTTGAAAAGTGACTGTTGACGGTTGACTGGTGACCGGTCAAATGTAGATCTGATTTATGACTAAGGGTAGTTACAGTTTAATGACAACAGATGTAAAGTTTCACCACTAGCCCAAATTCATATACATATAAATCTACAAAAGGCTTAACCACTAAACTCTTATTTGAAATGCATTGAAATTTCCTCCGTTGATGATATTTCTTGCTCCTTCTTTCTGCTGGCTGTTTAATGTTTAAGATAGGGAGCACACAACTTAGAACACAGAGAAAAGTGTATTGCGTATTTGGTATTTTATATTGAGCACAGTGGATATTGGATGACAAATAACAATAAAAAACCCTCATGACTTTACAGCCAAATTAAGTACACAGACAAAAGTCGAAAAGTCACACAAACACACTGTCAGTATTCGGTATTTGGGTGAGTGTTGAGCAAGACATCTGAATTGTCGATTGTCAGTGCGTGGATAATGCGAGGATAATAAATAAATAAATGAATGAATACAATAACAATCTACTTTTGGTAGTTGATACAAATAAGTCTCAGCACTTGTTACAAAAGATGGGAAAAGTGTCTAGAACCCAAATACACGCCATAAAATCCACCGACTTCATTCGAGTTCACATTCATTGGTCATTCGTTTGTGTTGAACGAGATAAACAAGTCCAAGAATCTGGATCTACAATTTACAGGGTGAGATTTTCTGTTTCTCAATACTCAATACTTGGAATTGGGAATTGGGAATTTACTTGTTGATGTCTTTATTATAATTTGTAATATATTGACAATTTATTTTACTGACTAGAGACTAGTGACAAGGAGAAAAAATCACAGGGCTGAGAAATGGAAATAATGGCGAGCTGAATTTGAATCCATGTGCCACTCCTTTTATTAAAACAGAACTACAGAACCGAGAAAGTATATAATTTGTGCGTCTGTTCTATGTTCCATGCACTATCTTTACTAACGAATAGTTTATATACTATCTGTTTATCTTGAGTGTAGAATGTTGAATCTAAATTCTAGATTCTAGAATCTAGAATCTCGAGAAAGATTGTGTCTCAAGTTTCCAGTTCAATTTCACTTTCTCCAACTTTCTCTGAATTCTGAATCCTGTATTCTGTATCTCCTTCACACACAGTTTTTTTCAAGCTCAAAGCACTGCAAACCTATTTTAAAGAGGTTTATTTTCGCAACCCTTACTTTTTCTACATGAATAATGCATGTACATATATATGTACATAACGCATGGATAGAATTTCTTTTCGCTTCTCGTTCCTCGTTTGACTTTATGTATATGCTCTCCAGTTACAAAACTGTACTGTTGGATGCTTGTTAACATTCATGGTGAACATTGAACATTGAACGTTGAACATCAACCCTGTTCTCTGCTCTCTGCTCTCTCCGATGGACCATCTCGTAAAATAACACAAAATGTCGACTCTTGTTAAACTTGTTCGTTTGCCTGCCAATTTTGTCCATGTTCTATGTTTAAAAAAAACTTTTCTCGTCCGTTTCATCCGTATTGCATATGCTTCGTGTCCGTCCACTCTCAGCAGCATACTCTGCGTTCTGCCCAGTGATAAAATATGTACTACAGACTCCAGACTCCTGACTCCTGACTCAAGACTCCAGAATTCACAATTTCTTTCCAAGTCATTCATTCAGTGTTCTGGAAAATTTTGAAAAGCGTGTGTATTAACATATGTAGCATGTTAGTTTTGTATTATTGCTCTACATAAGTAATAAGTAAGTGCGGATATGTTAATAGTTAAAAATCATGTATAAAATACAAAACAATTGTGTGTAAAGCGTAGATTGTAAAGTACAGATAGATAAAAAGTATGGGAATAATATCAGATTGTTATTGTTAAAAATTTAGAACAACTGGAAACTGGATACGATCCGACCAGCACCAGCGAGGAATTGTACAATGTACAATGTACAAACTACAAGAATAGAATCTGGGATATTTTCTCATGAATATGAAGTACAAAGTGGAAAATTGTTATACTGACCGATTCCAACTGCAAACTGATTCTTTCAGACTTATTTAAATGTACATGTATTATATGAAAATAAGTACGCATTGGAGATTGGAGGATGCACAACATGGGATAGTACGTGCATACTGCATACGATACGCAGAATGTATTATGCATTATGAATTCTGAATAAATGCAATTCAATTAGTAGTTAATAAAAATGCAGAGCTGAATGCTGCCGCATACTTTTTAATATTAGATCAGGCAGAAGAAAGTACGTTTTGCCCATGAATACATAATATAGACATTATACATATACATATATTTAGAGCTTGGTTGAACGAGCAACTTCAATATGATTAACATGGTAAGTGATACAGTATCCAGCATACAGTCTGTACATAATGCAGTTATTTTGCTGTTATAAATGTTATTCGATTCCCTCTGTGTTTATTGATTTCACTGGTTTTTTATACACCCTCTACTCCGTTTTTTATAGTTCAATTTCCCTTTTTCCATGTAAAGTACAATCTACAATGTACATGTGAATATAGAATCTAGAATCGAGAATCTATGCATACGCATGCAAGGAGAAAAGCTCTTACTAAATATTTGTACAGCAAGATGTTTTTCCCTCTTGTAATACATATTCCTCTTTTTATTTTTAAGATTGGGTAATGGACCTCACAGGGACTCGAACAAAGCTTTTTACTTGTATGATGGCACCGAGAACTAGCGTATGCACCGTGTATTGCATATGCGCGTATGCATGTATGCATGTATGCATTTATGGACCTTCGTGTATACTGTATTCTGTACACACTGTAGACTGTAGAATGTAAATACGAGAAAATAGTGTACAGAGTACAGATTCATGTACAAGAATTACTCCACTATAAATAAATGTGCACTGTGTGCTGTGTAAATTGGGCATACACATACGTGTATTTGAAGCAGAGGACAACTAAGAAAAGGAGAAAAAAGAAGATGAACAGAATGGAAAAAGGAGACTTTTCATTGGAACATTCAACATTCAAACTTTACACGCAGTGAACAGAACAGCTGCACACAATGTCTTCAGTTCCAGTCTCGCTCCTTCTCACTTACACTTGCTTACTCTCCACTTTCCACTCTCCACAATCCTCAGTTCTCAATTCTCGTTGTGCGTTTACTTTTACTAATCTGATGTCTGATGTCCAAGTTTTACTCACAAGTACAAGTATAAGTATAAGAATAAGATGAATCTGTGCAACTATGCTCACTGAAATAAGAAATAATAAGCATCCAACATCCAACAGCCAACAATTTCATCTCCAGTTACAAAAACACACAGAAACATAAACCTTTCGAGGGTTCAATATTGTGCAATGCAACCCAATGTTCAACGTTCAATATTCAATGCAGCTTCATGCATATCGATGTAAAAATCTTATGCGCTGTACAGTGTACAGTTTATTACTTATTACGTTTATATAAAGTACAAATGCAATACTTTACATGAAACACAGATGGATATGAATGGAAAAAATTAGTTTGATCCAAGATCCAAGATCCAACACCCAAGACTTTTCACTATAAAAGATGTTTCTTAAATCTTAAATAGACGATTCATAGTTATTAGTTCAGCAAGTCTACATTCTACTTAGTCTAACTGAAGCCAAATGGGGGAAATATGGAGCGGAATACTGAAATATGTTGAATGTAAAGCTGAATGTGATACCGGAATCGTGAATTTAGTCCAAAATACTGTAAGTCTGCAAGTATAAATGGTGCAGATATTACACAACATACGTGATACGTTTTGAATTCAGAATCCAGAATCTAGAGGAATCCATAGAATTCTATACAGGGTTACATCAATTTCCTGCCCGGAAAAAAACCATTATTATTACGTCTGTGTCCTTTTTTTGAAAAGGACGACAACCAATGTATGAAGACCAGAGGAGAGCACATGGAAGAAATAGCTTAGAAACAGATAAAGATTCTCTTTCCTTATCCTCCCCGAGTAAAAAAAAGATCATTATCTTGGAGGAATCGTGCAATTTATTTTTTGGGGTTTGGGGATGTAAAGGATGTACGAATTACGAACCGTTTTTTTTGTACCCTCCAGCCTCCAGTTTTCAGCTTTCAACATTTTGCAGATTCCTTGTTACTTGTTATCTGATAAAGACATTATAAAAACTAGTGCCGCAGTCTCACTTTATTTTTTAAACACCGACTTGTACATTCTACATCTCTCTGGGTCGTTTCTTTCATTTCTTGTACTTTTCATGAAATATGATGTAACGCGCAGTATCTTGCTAATCTACAAGAATTTAGCATTTAACAATATATACATATTACACAATATGTTATAGTTTATAGTATAATGGGTTTGGGAATTATATTTCTGAGGGAAAAAATACGAAATACGAAATAATGCAGTTTTATATTTTCTTATAGTTTATAGTCTTGCAGCTTTTTTCCAAACGTGACAAAATTTGTAATAATATGATTTTAATGAACATAACGTGAAAGTACAATTTATGCTCGACGCAATTGGAGCCATTTTCTTATGTTCTGGTGTGGAATGGTCGGTATTTTTCTACATTTTAATACATTTTTGGTTTGAGGTTACATGTAGTGTTATAAATTTAATACAACCTGACATCAAACATTCAGTGGTATGAGCTATGGAAACATGGCAAGTTAAGCTGATGTTTGCATGTGTATGCGATGGATTGGTGGATTCTTTAAGGATACACATGTATATGTCAGGTAATCCAACTCGGCTCGGTGTATGTACGGGGTTGGTTATTAGAGTACACTATCTCTAATACCTTGAATTATCTGTATTTGGTTATATAAATATCTACGCAAATTTGAGAAAGAAGTTAACGGAACAAAGTCAAGCCAGCCCACCACAGCTACTTGGCCTCTTGACGCCTAGCCGAATCGAGTGGTAGCTTCTTATTTCTCAAAGATTTTAACCTAATTTGTCTATGTAAATTAGACACTAACATTCCAATGCAGATATATTCAAGAAGTGGCCTGTGTGAGTTGTGGATGTCTGAATGTTATAAGGTGAGATAAATGGTAATGAGCGGAGAACTGTGATTGTTCCTATAGAGTGAATTAATATGTCGGTAGCTTGTTCTACCTGGATTTAAATATCCAGACAGCTTGCATTCTAATAAACATATCCAATAGTTCTCTCTTCTACTCACGCCGAACACTCACAAAGCTTCCAATACAACTCACATTAGAACTCAAAGCCAATTGATACAGCGTATGCCAATGTCAAATAAATACTTGAGTTTTTTTGAGTTTTTTTAAAATATTATATAGTTTTTTATGCTGGAAAAATGTTATGAATAAATATTATAAAATGTATGGAAAATTATAGTACAATTGTTTTGACGGATGCCAAATCGATCCGAGAGGCTTTTGCACTTCAGCAAGCTGCGGGTAGACCGAGAATAAAACTATTTGCAGAGCCGGGACGAGGAAGAGGTGAATTTATATAAATATATGTAATATTGTGTGTTATATTTAATACATTTTTTTCTTCAAAATTTTAAATTTCCCTCCTTTTTCCTGTGGTGCCAATTTTTACATGATATTTCAAGGGTTGGGGCAAAGTGATGGGCCTTTTGGGGCAGAACAGCGTCAGTTTGCGATAAAACAGCTAAAAACTCTGGTGCATCAGAATCGACTCATGGAGGAAAAAATTAAGGAGGAACTCAATATTGTGATTCAGAGTATTGAGAAAGGTTGTAGAGATGGCGCCACCGCCATTAAAATGGATCGGCGGTTCGAAGTGCCTTCTTTAAACGTCGTGTGGAATTTATTCATGGGCTATCGATTTGAACATGATGATGCCAGAATAATAAGAATCCTTCATGTTTTGGGCTCGTAAGTTTGAAAATTCTTTACTTTTTTTAGGACAAATTGAGAGAAACTTTAAGAATACCCAGCAGCGAGCACGAAGTTTCGAGCTGAGAAAATCGACTTAGAAGTTTCCCGCCCTCTATGTTTAACATTAGAAATTTGAACTTCATTAATTATTTTAAAATACTTCCAATTAAGCTAGAGACTTAAAATTTTCAGGGTAGTTAGTACTTGTACTTGGCTACTTGAATATTCAATTAAGTCATTTTCGGCGCAAATTGCTCGTTGCTGGGTATTCTTAAAGTTTCTCTCAAATATCAGTGTTCAGAGTTTAGAATTTAGACGAAGTCCTTTACATTTTGTTCGTCTACGGTCAACGGCATTTGAGCTCACTCGGTGCTGAAAAGTTGCTGCTCTCTGGTTCTGGTTCTGGTTTCCATGACGACTGCCGCAAAATAAACCAGTTTTATTTTGCGACATGTATGCTTTAGAATGTAGAATGTTGACTTGGATTGATTAGAGTCGGGTCAATTAAAAGCGGTTGATTGATTGAACGGTGCAAAATTTTAGTCGGCGTCGGATTTCAGAATTTTGGCTGAATTGTTTTAAATTGTTCCATTTTCATTTCTAAGCAACAAGATCGAATCAAAGATTACTGAATCAAAGATTCCATTTCCTTTAGGCAGAATCAAAGTCCAAACGTTTTATTTTCTACTGGTTCTTGTAATGACTTGAAGCCAACGGTAAAAACCAAAGAAGAGCAATAGCACAAAACAAAATTTCTGGGATTCGTATGCAGCAAATCATCATTTTATCTGTAATGCTAGTCAAAGTTCCAGCCAAAGATCAAGATTACAATCACATGGCTTTTATTTCCGTGCGAATGTCAATGCAAATGTAAATAAAAATTGCAGTTTAAATCTTGGGTCTGCTCTTTTTATCTGTGAGAGATAAAAATAATAAATTCATTCGGGATTTGGAAAGAATAAATTCAACTCGCTCGTCAATTGTCAATTGTCAATCGTTTGGAATATTTTTAAATAGAGCAACGAAATTTGTAGTTGTAGAGGGCTAAGCATTTGGTAGTGGGTGTTTTTTTAATATTGATTCTTGATTCTCATTCAAATCGCCCATCATAAAATTTTGAGTCTTCCAAAATCACCAACTCCAAAATCACCAACTCCAAAAATTAGCAGTCCGAGAGCAGAAAAATACAACAAAGGCAAAATTTTATACAGCGGACATAAAATTTTAAAAGCACATACGGCGACTTGCATCAAATTTTGAATCTACTGATTAGTAGGACTTAATTAAAAAGAAAAGACTAAACGGCGTTCAATTCTGACCTCAAAATTCAAAATAAATGCACAAAAGTAAATAATAAATAAATTCATAAAAGTTCATTTCTACGCTCCAGCTCAAATGCTAACAATTTTTGGGTTTGGAATTTTTGTTTGTAGTTTGTAGTTCATCGTGAGTCGTGAGTCATCCTCAAGTTGAAACTTTAAACGAGGTAAACAACTTGACTAATCCTATTAGCTCTCGAGTTTCGAGTTTCATATGCACTATATTGATTTCTGCTATAGTCATTTGTCCTTTTCTATAATCTACAATCATCACCAAATGCGAGTTCTATTTCAACTACAGTTTAACTTTACACCAGCACTCGAACTGGAACTGTTTATATTTCTTACACTAGTTTTTTACTTGAGCTCAAAGTTGAGTTTAAAGTTGGAACAAAAATAATTTTAAAAACGTAATTTTGTTGCTCCGCTTACTTTTGACTTTTGAATTTTTTACCTGTCCCTTGAAATTCAGAATTGAGTAGCAAATAGCAAATCCTCGTCCAAAATAATTCATTTCTTTTATCCTTTTAGTCTAGCTCAGTTCATTTCAGTCCAACAATTTACAACAAAAAAGTTATCCATCAAAATCAAAAAATACATTTTTCATCATTCACTTGTTTTACAGTACAGTTAATTGACACATGAAATAAAATAGCAAGTTTAGATTATTTGTGAGTGAGAAAACTCTGAAGAATTTAAAATTCAGCATCCAGAATCCTGAAAATTGAACGAGCGGGTTTTTTTAGATTACAAGTTCATCATGATCAAGGTAAATTGTTCCTTTGTCTTGTGTTTTGTACAGATAAAAGATAAAATCAACCATTTGCCATTTGCATGAATAAATAATATGGAATTTTATGTTGAAAAAAATCAATGCTCAAGGCTTAAGGCTCAAGGTTTTTTGTACTATGTATTTTGATTTTGATATTTTAAAGGTTTTCCATTTTGTTTGTGTATTGTGTATTTTTTCTTTGTAATTGAACGTGTAATTTTGTCTTTGCTCTAGAATCAGAGAAAAATGATGAGGACGACGACGAGAAGAAATCCTCATTCTCAATGGAGGCAAAAACAACCAAAGACAACAGAATGTCAAAGTAAAGGGGAAATTTTCCAAAGGACTTATCAAAGGAAATATCGCTCAAGAGGGGGAATAAAAAATAAGGAAATGAAGGATTTGGAAAAGATCATGTTTTCTGCGGAAGAGCCACCGCCGGGATTTAAAGTGGTGTCAAATCATTTGGTAAGGGAAAATATCCATAAATATTTCTTGATTATTACAGTTTTGAATTTTTGAATTTTTAATTACAAGATTAAGTAAAAAATCAGTAATACATAGCTGGTGAACTTATTTTATTATTCAATGACTTTTGGATTTGTACGTAGATTTTCAAAAATATCATGGCTCAAATGACCGTTCCAACTCTCCAAATCGCCCGTTTGGTTTGTAGGGAATGGAAAAAATTGGCCAATTTGGAACTTTGGAGGAGAAAATGTGCTCGCATGAGTTTCACGTCGGACTGGAGTGATTCTAAGCTAAAAATCCTTAGGAATTTGGTTGACATTTCCTGGATGGAATTTGACTTAAAATATCTGGATGCGGAAGACCTGGAAAGTTTTGTCACCCGTTTTGGTCATCAAGTCAAAATATTGAAACTGCAGCCATCGAATTCTTCTTCTTCTTCTTTTAGTTTTTTTGGTTTTCGCCGTTCCAAGTGGGCAAGGATTTGGGATTTTATCGCTGCTGGAAAATTTCCAAATCTTGAGATTCTTGTGTTTCATAAGGGTTTTAGTTACAGGGATGAATATGATTGGTATGGATTCTCTGGAATCCACAATCGTAGACGGTACAGACCCCACCAGAAGCTGTTGCAGTGGTCATCAAATACGGACAAAAGTTTATCCAACTTACAAGGAATTGAAGGAATCCATCTCTCGGATGTTTCTCGATTTCCACCCCAATTTTTGGAGCGTAAAGGTCATCGTATCAAATGTGCCGAATTGGACATCTGGCATCGGGATGACATCGGGAGCACCGCTTTGAATGACATTACTCTGCTTGCACAATCACAGCCAAAATTGGAGCGACTTGTAATTGAAAATATTCGAAATCGGATGCCAGAGTTTGTCAAGCACATTGATCTGCTGTTGGAATCCAGTCGAGAGTCTCTTCGATTCCTTGAGATTTCACTTTTCTTTGATTCTCCCTTCTGTTTTCAACCTCAACTTGTTCACAATCAGCCGTACAGTAAACTCTCAACTCTCCATTTCCACATGGATATTAGCGGTGCCAATCTCAAAAAACAACTGGACAGTTTAAACCAAGACTGTCTTCCAAATTTAAAAACTGTCAAAATCAAGGTCGGTTTTTGGACAGAATTTCCCGAGCCTCTTTCTTTCTCCCCTGGAACAAGAGGGAGAGGTCAGCTGACCTCAGTGGTCAACTTAGAACTCATTTGTAAGCATCAACGGTCACCATTCCGTGACTTACACCCGTCCTTCTGGTTTCCATGGCTCTCTACTTGTTTTCCAAATATTCGGAGCCTCACCACAGAGATCTGGAGAGACAACCATGAGGTCCTTCAACATGTTTTCACCCTGTGGCCAAAGTTGACCTCTCTTTCAATCCGCTTTTGTTATGACCCCACCACAACCGCCAAATCTAACTTGGATCCAGTCTTCACCGGCCTGTCAACCAGAAACTGCAAACATCTCCAAAAATATCCAGAAAATATGACAAATGAAATTTTGACTGATAGAATATGTCCGAATCTTAGTATTTTAAAAGGTAAAAAAACTGTTTCAATTTTCTTTTTTAATGTCAATTTTTCACTGTTCCTTTTTCCGCACATATTTTTTTGTCTTTGCACTTTGCTGTTTATTTTGTCCAGTTAACAAATAATGCTCATTCATTGCTGTTTTTGTATAGAGTTAAAGCGACTGGATTTAATTGTAACGGGAAGAATTTCACTTCCTTTTTGGTGTCCTCTGTCTCTCGTCAGTTTTCTTTGTGCGATTAATCTGCATCCCGAGTTAAAAACTACTATTCGCTTTCTTGAAAAGGAACATGGTAAGAAAATCTTAATTTCCGATTTCACATTCCACAGCTCTGCACATTCATGTATTTAAATTAGTAAAATTACCAAAGAAAAAAGTTGACATAAATAATTCAAATAGTTTTCAAAAACAAGTTGAGTACTTTTTAAATTTTATTCTTCCTCCTCTCCACTGTTCATTTTGTTGTAGATTACCGGAAATTTTTAGAACCCCTTGCAGCCTATGCAAAGCTGAAGGGTTTTACTGGAACCCACTGGAAATTTTGAAGTCAATCTATTCCAATCCATCAGCGTCATTGCTAATCCAATTTTATATCCTCTTCAAAACTCAAAACCCATCAAAAACCAAAATGTACCAAATATGGAATGCACGGATTTTGGATTTTAATTGTCACATGTAAAAAATATTTAGACCTGAACCATGAAAAAAATGATTTCTTTCACTTTTCAATTTATTCCTTTCAAAAGAGAAACCATTTTTTAGCTTGGATTAAAATGAAAAATTTTTCAATGCCTTTCATTTTGTTTTACACGATACACGATTTGATATTTGATATTTGATACTGACGCACTCCAGTTTTCTTGGCTGAAAATTACTTGTAATTTTTTAAAAACCGTGTACTTTTATTTCCAAAAGCTTTGGAGATTTTAGATGCAAGGAAAAGTTCTTTTGTGTACTTTGCTAATTAGGCTTCCATAATATTCAAGTACTTTATTCAAGATGAAAAGAGTGAAGATTAACTAGAATTCTTCGGGCTTCTCGCAGTCGTAAGAAATAGTCAGTAAATAATCAATAGTTTTATATTCGATAATTATATGTTTTTTTACATGCCTTTCAATTTTGAACAACTTTTTATACTTTATACTTTTTATTTTACATCGATATCAATGTGGATTGAAAAATTATTTTGTGACTGTACTTTTTGTACTTTTAATCAACGCATTTTACTTTCAAACTTCAGTTTACAAGGCAAAACTAAATTCTGATTTCTGAATGAAAATAAATAAATCATAATGCTAAAGTTTTTGCTCAGTTGGTTATTTTTCATTCAACGTTTGATGATTCATATTTAAACAACACGTAGTTGTTCAATGTGCAATTTTCTTTTTTTGTCTTTTGATTCTTGTGATTTTCTACTTTTCATCCAGTATTGACTGTATATTGACCATTGACTATTGACGAAGAGTTGCAAAGGAAACCCAGATAATTTTGCTTCCCATCTGTGCCTTTGAAAAAAGAGTTGTGAGTAAAATTGGGACGAATAAGATTTCTGTATGATGAATTGCTGATCAAGAGCAATGATCAAAGTGCATGATAGAGTTGGAATGTAAATTTTAAAACATGCAAAAATAAATCAGGAAAATCGTGCAAGTACAAAATCAAAAAAAAAGTAAAGAATTATTTCACTGTAATTCTCACGTCTGTGGTTTTATGTTCCAAGTTGAATAAAATATCTATAATCAATAAATAAATGAAATATAAAACACCAACGGTTACTTACTCACACTATCGTTGTCAGCATCGAGAAAATCAATTAAATACAACCAAAAAAAGTATATTGGAGGACGGAACAAAAGAGCAAAAAATATTTCCGCAAGGATAAATTCAGAGAGAGGGGGAACTTCAAATTGTCCGTTGGAATCGGAAAATCTTTGATTTGGAAATTTTTGTCTTGCTTTACGATTGAATATTAAATTAGTCTACACAAAGGAACAAGTTATTTCATTAAATTGTATTTAGTATCTGCAAACGATATTAATAAAAATTGTCTTTTAGGTGTCATTTGGTGCTTCAATCAATTGCAGAAAACTTGAGCAGAGCTGAAAAAAGTGGATCAAAATGGAAATGGAACAAGTCAAAAAGGTAAAAGTTTTTTTGTATGTTATATGTCATCATCATATTTAGTTCATTGGCAGCTATATTATTTATTTCTTTCTTCATAATCATGAATATCAATATTATTACTTAAGAATATGAATATTATTCATGTTTTCGTGTTTTGTACAGATTATCCGACTCGATGAGGATCCAGTTAAAAATGATAAAGAAATTGAAGTTGATGGTGGTGAAGAAAATGATATTTTTGACCAACTTCCACCTGAAGTAAGATTATTTTTACAAATTACACTTTGAATTTTGGGCCTGAATGTTACTTTAATTTTTTACTTATTTTTAATTTAATTATTTTACGTATTCTGAATAATATATTATGATATTTTCCATGTTGTGCATGTATAGATTTTAATGCAGATTCTCGGATATTTGGATGAAAAACAATTAGTTCAATCTCGACTTGTCAACTCTCAATGGGATAAATTTTCTTGTCTGCTACTTCAAGATAGATCAAAAAATGACCCTTTATCAAAGTTAATTGTTAAAGTTGAAAAACCCCGTGGAAAAAATGTTTTGGCATGTACAACAACTATTACAAAGTCCCTTGATTCTTTTCTTAAATGTTTCTCTCCATCGGAAGCTGAAAAATCATCTGGTCATCGTCGTCCATTTCCGTTCTCTCGTTTTGAAGTAGCTGGACTAAAGTGTATGAAACAACGTCAAATGAAAAAATTTTCACCTTTGTTCATTCATATCAAAACCCTCTTTCTGGACATCAAGGCACAAGATACTAAAAATTTTGAAAAGCTATGGAAACTTTTATTAAAATTCGCTAATAATATTCAACATTTAGGAATTTCTGGTCAAAGTTGGTTGAATAATCTCAATTTGTTTGGTTTGGATTCTGAATTAAATGTCAATGTCAACACCAAAGTGGAAAATCAGCAAACTGAGTCATTTCTTCAAAATCTCAAGTTTATTCAAGTTACAACAGAAAATGGTTTTGGTGATTTCGATGAATTTATGAAAAAGCTCTTGGAAAATGCACCAAATGTCCGAGAAGTGTTGACTCGTGATCCTGAAATTAATCCATGGGTTTGTGGTAAAGGATTTCAAGATGTTGTTGTGTTGAAACGGTTGGGAAAATCTCATTTACTCAAAAAATTGGGACTTAATTTTTATGATGATTCACTTTTGACCGAGGATTTTGCTCAACTCATGAAAGAGGTCCGACTGGAATTTTTACATGCTTGCAACATGTTTTTGAGATCAAAGGAAATTATTTTTAATTCCATGTATCAGGCAATCAAGTCGAGTCAAAATACTTTGTCAACCTTACACTTGAATAATGTTACAACAAAAAGTGTGACCAGCTTTGTTGGAGACGTCACTTTACTTCCGAATGTTCGTCATCTGGATATTCATATTCGTGATCCTGTGGAAACTGGAAATATATTAGACCGATTGAGTCAGCTTTGTCCATCTGTTACAAGTCTGAAACTTCGTCTCCATGGTGATCATTTGGATGCAGCTCGGAACATTTGGACTGGATTTAAAGGACTCAAATCTCTCAAGCTTGAGGTAAATATCAATATTACTAGTGGAAATGATGATTCATTGGCTTTGGCTTTGGCTTTGGATTCTGCAGTTTCTGGTTACTCTAAGGAATCTATTGAAAGAATTCAAGCAAAATTATTACAAGAGGGAATTTCTCTGGATCTGGATGAGGCTAGACGAGAAGAAGAATTACAAGAACCATCCATTTTTGACTTGAAAGGTAATTTTTTTTATCATCAGTTTTGTACTTTTAGTACAAAAATTTTAATAGTAATATAAAAATTATAGCATTTTATGATACAAAAAATATAATGCAGTTTTTTTTTTAATTTGTGTTTTTGACTTTGTTTCTGTCTAAAGATTTAAGCCGTCTTGAGATTGATTGCACCGTTTTCAAGAAAAGGTCCCAAGTTTCCAATCTCAAGAACCAATTGGAAAATTGCTTACTTTTGAAAATCTTACCTCAGCATATTCGTAAAAATCCAAGGTTGTTTAACTACAAGACTGCTGAAATACCAGATTTAGGTTTTTTTGTTTACTCATTGAGTGATTCAAGCGACTCTGATTTTGAATAGTGAATAGTATTGTAATTTGATTCTTGATTCTAGTACACCTCTGATATAATCATAGACTTTTAACAATTATTATTTACTTTACATGTA
>JAQGBH010003099.1:0-21229 GCA_034698265.1 Sminthurinus aureus | reverse complement strand
ATAATATAATATATATTATGATTGTATAATTTCAACTTTTTATTTGATTAATTCAAAATTTTCCAAAAGAAAAAAAAAACTTGATAAAAAAATTTGATAAACTATATATACATATATATATATAAATTGTACTTTATTCATAAACTTTCTTTCAAAAAAAAAAAATATATTCGTCGATATATTTTATTAGAAACAAAAATTTATTAGAAAAAAAAACGAGTTGAAAAGTCATATAATCTACATATATATAAATATTTCAGTCATATGTGTCATTGCCGGTGAATGTGCAATCATTTATATATATAAAGATGACTTTCTCTCTCTTGTTCCCTTTCTCTATATCATTGGCCATTCATATATTTTCATTCTTTTAGCAATGACAAAATCGAAATAGTTATGAAAACTGCCAGAATTCTAAAAAAAGTGTATAGATACTTTATGAAAGCATCTCAATATGTTGTGTGTTATGTAGGACATGATAAAACTAAATCCAAACACACACACACATGTTTCATTGCAGGCACTTTGATTTTTTTTAACAAGAAAAAAAAAGAGTGTATATACACATATACAACATTTACCAACTCTGCTGTCTATATATATTTATAATAATTACTACTACTTAAATATGAAAAAATTGCTATTCCTATATATATATTATTTAATTGTATTGTTATTAAATTTCATAATGCATGTCTTTTTTTTTGCATTTACATTTTTTGTTTTTGAGCCATATGCTATACACACATTACAAAAAAAAGTCTATATATACATACATGTATTTATTATTATACATTCAGTGTATGAAAGAGGCAGTCAAAAAGTCTCTTCTCAATGAATGTGAGAAACAAAAGCAAGCATAAATATATTTATATTATAGGCGTTACTATTATTATTATTATTATTATTATCATGTGAAAATTCGTGTGGCATTATACATATACATTATATTATACACAATATCAAATAACAAACGGCTGCGTAAGAGTAATAGATAGTTTTATATGTAGGAGAAAGTTTGGAGAAAGCACAGATAGAGAGAAAGCGATATATGTAGAAGCACGAAAACAAATATATATATATATAAATTGCAAAAGTACACATAACAAAAATATGCATATATTTATAGTTTTCCTCATGCAAAAAAAAAAAACAAACAAAAAATTTTACTGGAACCTCGAAAAATACTTACTAATAATTAATAATAATAATGATAATTATTTATATTCGTTTTGTGTGTATTTACTATATACAGTGTGTGTTTTGTTTTTCATTTTATTCTATATTATACTAATGACAAATTGACCATCTCCTTTTTTTGCTCTACTATATTTATATTTAAAAAATATTTTAATATTAATACCAAAAAAATAATAAATCTAAATCATTAAATATATATAAATGTAGAGAACGTGTGAGTTTTTTGCTTTCTTAATGTATAATAATAACAAATCATCTTATATGCAAAAATAGACCTCTATATAGTAATGTAAATTCCAAAAGTTATATATTGTTAAAATTAATACATACAAAAGAACACTCGTCTTTTTTTTAGAAATATTGTATTATAGTTTACACACAATTACAATAGAAACATATACCAACTACCCCCACCCTTTTCAACTAATTTGTAAATGTGTGAATATGTGTTTGGGTTTTGTATGCATCTCCACAACATATGTACATGTAAGAAAAACAGTATGTGTGTGAATTATTATATAATAGATTATACTATTGAATATTTCATGTATATTTTGACGCTATTAAAAAAATATAGTTTTGCATGTGGCTGCTGACGTCAATAATAATAATAATATAAAATAAATCAAATGATGATTATTTAATTTGTGAGAGTGTGTGATTATTAGAATATAATTACGATATATTATATTAGATTTAAATACAAATACACAAGTAAAAAAAAATGTATAATCTTAATAAAGAATTTACTAAACAAATGCTACAAAAATTGTTATTTTGTTCCGTCTTGTCCATGTGTGTGTTTTTTATTTTGCCTGTGACAATTATTTTTTCTTTTGTGTTTTTTTTTGCATTTCTTATTGACATGTATAAGTTTGACAAAATTTATACCCCTCTCTCTCTCTTGTCCTTGCCATACTACAATGTATAGCTTTTTTTGTGTATTGTGTACGACTTATACCTGTGGGCTGTTACACACTGAAATTGGAGAGTATATAGATTTTAATGCATTTCCATGTGCCTTTTATACAAAAAATAATAACAAAAACCCAGCTCAGCTTTTTCATTGTGTGTTTGTGTGTGTGTGTTTTATTTTTGCTTCTTTTTTTCTACACCCCTCTCTCTATATATAGTATAATGTAATATGTACATGTATTAAAAAATAGTCCCAATATTGCACACAGGCTCAAATGCTAAAAACTATACCAACTCTCTAAACCATTTTACTATTACATATATTATTATAATATTATATTATGCACGTATATGCAAGTAAATTTTACCCTGTAATATATTTAACTACCTCTCTTAATATACATGATATAAGAATTATTATTAGTGTATTTAAATTAACAACTCTGTAAAATTAACTATATACATATATAAGACGTAATTATGGTATTTTTATGATAGTCACATTATGATATGCATATATATATATAGAATTTAGACATAATCGCATGATGTGATTGACGATAATATACTTATTATGTACACATGTACGCTTTAAACTATTATGAAAGTCTGTGAGCTTTCGCATTTTTTGGATTGACAAGGAAAAACAAAATAATACTAAAATAATAAATGCTTGGACAGCATCTGCTACATAATATGATACATATATCTTTTCATGGTTTCAAAATTCATTTTTACATCCATCCATGGTTTTGTATATATTATATGCATATACGCAGAGGACACGGAATACATCATCTCGTGTAATTTCAAGCTCATGACAACCCTCTACACGGACGTTTTCAAATTAATTGGAGGCGACTAATCCATGGAGAAACTATATAAAAGGGAAAATGAAACGAGAAAAAGACATAATAATAAATGTAACTTGGGGACTCAGACCGTCTTGCCACCGGATACGGATTTTATAAGGGGGTATAGGAGATGACCATACAAAAAGATCCTAATACTTTAAATTTTTAATTTTTGTAAAATTATTAAATACTGCATAACCTGATTTCTATTTGTAGATTACATTCACCTTTGCCATTTTCCAGCATTAAATACCATTTCCATCAACATTCTATATTTTGTACAAGATTCAAAGTCATTTGTAGGTAGAAAATGAAAGATTCATAATAATACAATTTCTCACGAGGGTAATGTAATTTCTCATTTCCGTTTTGACTTCCTGCTTATACATAGGCTGTTTCTGTGTCGACCTCATCCCGCATCCCGAACCCCTTTCCCCTATATTCATACATTTGATATATTCAAAGTCACAACCAACCATTATAAATGTTTATTTTTCATGTTTAAATTGAATTGCCAATTAATTTCAAGTTAATTTGATAATAAAAACACCTACTTAAATTCTTATTACTCAGTTTTCATACTACATACTTATTTCTAAATAATTTCAACATGGGCATGTAAATATTGGATTTTATATTTTACCCTGTTTGTGAAAATAGATGGCATAATAGAAAAAAAACGTCATGCAATGAACACATGTGAATAAGGGTTGATGAGTACAACAAGGAAAAAAAAATATTCACACGCTTGCATATGCATAATGCGTGTATGCATGCATGACTGGACGTCGATGCATACTTAAAGCAGGAAAAACTTTGTAGGTTATTAGATATAGTCTACACGTTTTTGTAACAAAAAAGGGTAATCATCTCTTTCCCCTCTGATGTAGCCAGTATGTATAAAGGAGAAAGGATGCAGAGTGTAGAACGGGGAACGTAGCGTGAGGCCTACCCTAACAGATGAGAGAGAAAGTCATAGAGCCAGAGTTGCACTTGTACAAATGTGTGTGCAAATCTAAATATGGGCCATCTGTGCAAAAGACGAGATTGTATAATATAATACACACAGAGAGAAATATCCATAGAGAGAAAGTCACATGACGAGCAAAAGACGGTAGACAAGAAAAGCCGGGAGGGAAAAAGAGAAAGCAAAAGCAACTTGTTTTTGCTCCTCTGTATATCTTCTATCTTGCCCTTACTTTCTCTTCCTTGACTGACGTTACGTAGGCTGTTACGTGAATGCGAGAGCAAGAAGAGTGTGTGTGCGAGAATGTGAATGAAAAGTTGTAGAGAGAGCCAAATCAAGAGAAGTGATAGTAGAAAATAGCACTGGCGGACTCATGTATTACGGTGCTGCGCACCAAATAAATCGATCGGCGCAACGTCATTGTATGGTATGGGAAAAATTCTGGGTAAAATAAAAAATTCCTTTTCATATATTATTATTATACACTATATTATTATTGTGACCATATTGGAGTCCTTGAGGAATTTATTGTTTTAATTTCCATTTTACTCCAATTGTAAATTTTTTTTCAACAAATTCAACAACATAATCATCATCTCCAGTGTCTTTTGTATAGTTATCATTGTGTATAAGACAGTGAGAACAAGTTAATTGGACAGAATACTATAGTGTCAATTATATCGTCGTTGACCAAGGTAGTGCCTTGGACACGACAAAGAGTAAGAAGAGGAGGACGAGGACAAGAGCGGTCAACAGCAACATCAACAACAACATCAGGAAGAAGAACAAGTTTCAAAAACTCTAATTTGTATATTGGTCGTAGTCAGACCAATCCAGGCAAATGGTGCATCATGAGGAAGCAGACCGTGATGGCCCTCAGGTCAAAACTCTATCTGAATCAACGGGTAAGTAAACAATCTTTATCATCTCTCATTACTATTGTCATCATCACCTTCCATTGTTTTGGAATGCACCAGTGTCATTTTCATATATTCAACGCATAAATTCATATTATGGATTGTATATACTTGCTATTGCCAAATTCATGTACGTTGAATACATCTTATGCATAATGGAAACAGTGTCATGCTCTTTATTCTTTATACATTCAAATTTAGTCAAGGCTTTACATAAAGTATACTATGCAATACATAGAATTACGTTACTTCAATTCAAACTTAAACATAAAGTAACGTAACGTAAAATAAGTCAAACAGGTTGTTTCCCAAATGTTTTGTTGTTGTTGTTGTTGTTGTTGTGTAAAATGTAAAAAGGTTTGATGCTGTCATAAAACAAAAAGTTTTTTTTATTACATCCCCCGTGCACACATTTGATGCTAAAAGGAAATGACATATCACAACTTGTTAACTTTAAATTCACATTTAAAGTTACTTTTTCTTTACACTTTTTGAGTACACGTGTATATTATATGTCATGTGGGGAAAACTTTTCAAAATACATTAGCAAAAAAAGATTGGTTGTTCAAAAAAAAAAATGAAGAGAAATACAAACATTTTTATAATTTGTGGAATTTGAGTATTTTACACAGCACTTGAAATGTTTATCGCCAAAATAACCTTAGCATTAATGTGCGTTTTGAAGTGGAATATACGGAATTCAAAATAATGGTATTTATAAAGTTACAAAAAATACTTACTTTATATTTTATTATGATTATACTATGGACGTTGGTTGAGAATGTTCATATACCACTTTTTTCTGCCACAAACCTGTGAATTATGACTTTCAACTTTAAAAGTCAAATCTAAAAATACAAGATTTCATCAATTATGAGGATACTTATTTTTTGCAAATGTTTTCCAAGCGTTTTACGAATTACGAATGCAGAATCAAGAGATGAGCAAAAAACCTTTTTACAAGTACAAAGAAAAGAAAGGCCAACTTCTTAAAATTGTAAATGCTACTGACTATTGACATTTGATTCTATCATAACGTCACAAAAGACCTTTGAATCTACAAAATCAATCCTACAAATACAGATTTAAATGTCAACTCCAGTTCCAAATAAAATCAAAAGAAAAATCAAAATGCATAAAAGATTGGTCGATCGTAGTTGTTGACATTGAAGGTAGTAAAGTGTAATCCAGGGGGTCACTTTTACTTCAAGTATATATTCTTTTTTGAATGGAGGGAGACAAAATTTCAATTTCTACCAAACATGTGGACCACGAGCTGTTTTATTGTAGTAGTAGAAAGTAGAAAGTGGTGAAAATTTATAAAGAAAACTCAACATAAACACAAACTTGATTTCACCACATGAGTTTCCAGCTGGTCAATACAATCAATACACAAACATAAATTATGTCATTTATTTTAGCATTATTCATGGTTTTTAGTCGAATATTCAATATTCAGTTAAAGGCGTTCAATAATATTTGCATTTATTGTTGTCTACTGCTTTTGTACAGAGAATCAGGGAAAAGCAAATATTGCTTGTCTTTATACTTTATACTAAATTATTTAAGCTGTCTGTAAATTGTGAACAGGAAGCAAAAATCATAGTAAAGAAAACATGTTGGTCAGATTTATGTATTTGTTTTAAAACACATGGGCACAGGTAAAAGGGATTAAAAACTTCACTAGTCATCAAAAGAAATTGTGAAATTGAATGAAAGTTTAAAATTTAGAACCCAGAATCACACAGTAAATCTGATAGAACTCATACGGCGTAGTTTTCTCAAGAGCCATAATAATCTATTACAAGTACAAAGTAGATTGGTATGAAAGAAATCAACATTCAAATAAGCAGCCCTTTAAATCAAATTCCCTCTGTATTTACTGTTACAGTAAATAGTTCACTTTACTTAGGTACATGCGAAGGAAAGGACACATTTCCAAAAACCACTCAATTAACAGCATGTTCAAAATCCCACGAAAAAGCTACAAATGTGTTGACATTTCCCTTTTGAGTTTTAATTACTTTTGGACCACATGCAGCGTACATTTGTAGATGCATGTATTTTACTACGAAAAATCAAATTCTCTAAAGCTTCTAAATTTGATCGACTATACATATATTATGCAGAATGGATGGAAATTTTTCCTTTTTCTGACTTCCTGATTTCCCCTTCGGTACTTTATCTGCTGTTTTAACGCTCCAATCCTGAAAGTTAAATACTGTTAATTTCCTGTACAATTTGCATGTCAATTTTCCTTTTAGCTGGCTTAAGGAAATCAAAACAATTTTCAATTAAAGAAATCAAGTTAACAAATATCTTACGCGAAATTTTCAATTTTCAATCACCAAGATCCTACTTAAAAAGGCCCAAAATCCTACTTACGTAAAATGTTTTGAAAGAGAATATCGTAAAACGTAAACGTAAAAGCATGTGATATTAGACATTAGTGAAATTTTGTGAACTGCACATATAAAAATACTTGAAAAAATAAATCTGTAGCTTGGAGTTTGAAGTATTCGACATTATACACATTACAAGGTATCAACTCAAAAGGCCAAACTCTGTAGGATTAAACATTTAACACAGATATTTTTTCGATAATCTATATTATTATTATTGAATTGCAAGCTGTAAGTTGTAACATGTAGCTGCGTACAGTGGACAAATAAAACCATATGAAATTCACTGTCAATTTTTGTCACAATATGATGACATCGATTGGGCGTTTGTTGCTATATTTTATCCTGTCATATTTTTTTGTAGAGTGTTGAGTGTAGAGTTAGCGAGTTTATCATTCTAATTGAAAGCGGTTAATAACATTGGATGAAAAATAACAAGGAGTTTCCCACAGGGATCATTTTTCTTCCATGGCTGGGCACATAAAAAACGTTATGTGAAGGATTTTTCTAGTTTTTTACTTGTAAAGATGTTCATTTCAATTTCCAATCCAAAACCATTCGAGGTTCAACCTTCATCTTTCCTTGTATTTTCTCTTCCTGTGACAAGTACAGAAAATATCCGAACCATGTATTGAAATTGCATTCGTTCTGTGCTCTGTAATGTAAAATCGAGCTTTTACTTTTACTTTATTACCTAATCCAAAACTAAGCAAAGTACAAGATACAGGAACAAATGTACAATGTACATTTCACGTGAAAAACCAAGTATTATTCAGTACTTGAATGTTGAAATTGAAAATTAGCTGTACTATTTCCTAGAATTTTATGAAGTACTCTATAGTTTATTTCTTTCTCATTTCTTACCCTTTTTTCTACGATTCTGCGGAAGTTGTCCATGAATTTTTCCAATTTATTTTCAAACTAATGGAGTGAAATCCATCGACAAGCAACTAAATGGATCCCATCTTCATGACATGGCGTACATATGGCGTACTAACCAACCCAACCATCACCATTACTTTTTCTATCCATTTCTATTTCTCCTCGGCACTCAACGTCTTTCCTTGGACATTGTACGTTGTAACGTGTGCAACGTTCAATTTTCATTCTCCGATCTGAGAAGGGAATTTATTGCCTTGATTCTAGTGATGGTGAGTTGTGAGTGTTCATCACAAAATTTCCTTGTTAGCTATTTTGATCACAAATGCGTACTAGAAATGGTCTTGGTTTGCTTTGGGTTGGCCTGGTGAGGTCACAGACAAAAGGCAGAGATGTAGAAAGGAGACAAATAATGTCGTCCGTCGTTTGTTCCTGATGGCCAACTTCATTTTCAAATAATAGTTTCTCTGTGTTATCTCTTTTCGACCTCAGCTCAGCTCAAGCTTCAAGCATGACATTTGTCAACTTGAAACTTGAAACAACAAATAGCTCTGTACGGTGCACGCGCCACATTGTGGTCTGAGATAATCTATAAATGGAAATTTGAAATTACTGTCGAGGGGACAATCCAAAAAAATCCAAATTCAAGATCCAAATCCGGCTTTATACAGTTTGTTAGGAAATTGTTACAAGTGGAATTGACTTGATGTGAATGACGATGGCGATGACGATGAGGATGATGGGTCAATGTCCCTTTTGTCCCATTACTATAATGTTTAATTTCTTTTTTCCTATTTTATCCAGTTTCCAGACTCCAGACATTTACATCCTACACAATAATCATGTGCAGTGTAGATTCTTGGATCTTGGACCTTTCTCCATGTATTTTTGGTTAAGAAATTCTATAGTTGTTTTGATTTTGATTTTGAGGATTGTCAAGTAAAATGCTCAATATTTGTTATCCTCTTTGCAAGTCAAGAACAAAAAGAAAATTCGGATAAATCATCAGCCCAAACTTTTGTTTATTTCAATAATGAATAAGAGCAGAGAGATTATTATAGTAAATACATGTATAAATCATTAATATCTCGAATCTCGAAATATGGATAATGATGAGAGAATAAAGCCCTTTTATGATTAAGAGGACTGTAAAGAAGTTCCTAATATGAATTTACTGTGATACGGGATACGGGCATGGAATTACACAAAACCTGTAATCATTTTCAAAAGGAGGATTAGAATTCAAAATACTATAGGATTTAGATATTATTTCTAGAAAATTTCAGGTATTTTGGTAATAATTCGACGTAAGACCCTTTATTCAAGAATCTGGATTCTAGTTTCTAGATTCTAGATTCTATTGACATGAATAATGACAATGAAAATGATAATGACAAAAGGACGCAGATATACAGAATATTATGTAGAATACAGCCATAGAACCCGCTTTGGATTTTGTCTTTTCACTCAGGAGCTTAAATAATATGAATAAGAATTGTCATTATTATTATTATTATTATTCCTTTCTATTGAAATCAAAACCACAAGTGGGATGTTCCCATTCATTACTTCGTTCCTCTTTATTCATTATCTGTCCTATTTATTGTCATAAACCATTGTCATTGTCATCTGTCATCATAGTGGATTTTCTACAGTACAAGACCTAAAGTGGATCATCATCATAGTCACAGTCAACGTCAAGTGAATAATATTCTTGGATTCTTGTGCTCTTGTCTTGTATTCTCTTTTTTATTCTTTCTTTCTCTCAATTCCTCTATTTAATAAGATTACACTTCTCGTTGCTCCCTTTTATGATTTTGAGCTCTTCTTTTATCCGGTTCTATTCAACTGGAGACAATAATAAATGCACTATAGCTCGACAGCTCATCATTATTTCTTGCTTGCTGTCTTTATTTTTTAATGTTCTTTGAATATTAGACAAATATAATACAAAAGACATAGATATAATAGACAAGAGACGAGAGACGATGGTACAAAAGATTTACAGAGAACACAAAATTTCAGAATTCAGATTATCATTAATTTTTCCTAATCCTATAATACTACAATATTATGCTACTACAATCAGTTTAAATGATTACAAAGGACAGATAAATACATTCAAATGGACAAATATAGAAAGTTGATCAACAACTCTCGACTCTCGACTAAGATTGATTATAGTCAGTTGTATGATTTACTTGAAACTTGAGATTGCATTTTACACAGTGAAATTGTATTTCACGCCCTTCATCTATTTTGAATGTTTTCTTTAAAAGAAGAGGAACTAGAAAATTTGTTCTTCCGTAGTTGGTTTTGCGAGAATAAATCAATCTAGAATACAAAAAGTTTTTTCAAGCTGAGAATTTCATAAAATTTTATAATGTGCTATGAAAAATCGAAATTTACATGACAGGAAATATTCTTTTTGGGGCTTAAATTTTGAAATGCTTTCAAAATTGATTACAGCAGAGTTTTACTTTTAAAATTTAAAAGTTTACTAGTTTTTTGTTGTAATTTTGGCAAATAATTGTGCAGAATGTGCAAATTTTAAATCCATGCACCAAAAAAATGTAGTAAATCGGAAATGTTTAGTAATGCAACATCCGAGATCATTAATGACTCACAAAACACACATGTCATTCCACATTCAAAATAAACGAGTACACAATCAAGTGAAAATCGCTATCGGTTTTCCATCAGATTGTCATTACTTTTACGATTTTTCAAGTCATTTCAAATGTCACGCTGCATAGTAAAATGTGTGGAGAAAGTTGTAGTGTAAACATCTGTGTGGACAATTTTGATTCTTTATACTTTCTATGAATCATGTTTATGTAAGCTGTAAACAAATATACACACATAAACATTCTACTCAAATTCACATTTTATTTATATCTACTCCCCGTTTAGTCAACATCTCTCAACGCCTCTTTCTCTCTCTATTCAAATTTCAAATGTTGTGCTTTCTCTTTTCTACGTCTTGGTGGTGAAAGTCTAACATGGTGTCAAATGTAGAAGAAAAATGGAAGGAAAACAGTGTTTTCTTCACTCTTGCCAATGTCACAAGTCACAAATGTTCTTTTGAACAGTGCAGAGCACAGAGTACACTGTCGTAGACAGATTGACACAAAACTGAAATTTATGAGCAGAAAGTAAATACCATTAGTTGTTTAATATGTGAAAAATGAATCCAAAAACTGTTATCAAAAGCTATAACGCTGTATGCCATTGTGATAATGGCCAAAGTGATTCGCTACATATTGTAAAAACCACTCTGGTCATACGTTATACGCAAATCCTTTCCGCTGGTTTCTATTTTCCTTTGAATTGAATTGAAACGGGATGAAGACAAATTTTATTACACTTTCGATATAAAACAAATAGAATTCAGGAATAAAGTTTCAGTTGGGTGGCAACAAAGAGTTTATAAAAATCTGGATTTTTGTAAGCTCTGCTCTCAATTGCAATACCAGTGACATTTTTATTATTGTCAATAGTCAATAGTACTGAAAACCTTAACTGAATGTCTGAAACCTGAAGCCTAACTTTAAAAGATTTATTGAAAAAGCAAACAAAGCTCAGCTCATCTACGACTGTTTTTAAAAAAAATCCTTGCTGATTCCTCCAATCTAGATCAGTTGCTAAATCCACCATGTCACTTTTAATGCACAATATCATGCCTCGTCTCTACACTCGAAACTCAGTCTAAAAATGATAAGCCAGCTGCAAAATAGTGTCGAGAACTCTAAAGATGACATGATTTGACATTTTTATGTCGACAGTCAGTACACAAAAACAGACAAAGGTGTAACAAGGTTTTGACGAGAAATGGGAAAACATGTTGTCAAAAATGTACAATCCCAGTTTTTTGTATCCCTTTTTACATCAATTTGGGATCATTTCTCCATCTTCAAGCTTGGATCTTCAACCTTCGAGCTTCGAGCCTTTAAGACATTTATTACCTTGACACTATTCGTTTTTTGTCTAAACGAGAGTGGATACATGTACAAATGGTAAATGGTACTACTGTTTTATTTCAGACTCCAAACTCAAGACTCAAGATCAGGTTGAGGATCAACATTTGTATACATTTTCCCTTCCGTTTTCCAATGAAACGAATAACGAATGACAGGATAAACAATCCACCAGTTTTTGTCACCTTTTCTTCATCCATTTTTTGACATGAGGATTTTTCCAGTGAGTTGATCCTCCAATCCCCATCCAAGAAAGAATGACACCGTACAGCACACAAAATGCAGACGACTAAAAACGCTTGTAGATATAAATACTTTTAGTATTTTTTTCTATAGACTTTATGGAATTGAGTCTCTGTTTTCTAGACTTAAATCTCAAATCTCAAGTGTGAAGTGTGAGTGGAGAGGAAAAGATGTCAGAGATGCACTTTCTTTTTTTATTTTGCTCGTCAATGTGCTTACTTTTTTCTGCTGTTGTTGCTTTTATTTTGTAGTGTTGAGTGTTGAAGACTGTGATAAAAATAGGAGGAGAAAAATCGTACGGTTGTACGGGGAGAGTAGAGATTAGAGGCTTTTGACTACGTTTTTGTAGATTGTAGACTGTAGACGTGAGTTGAAAATCCTTTTAAGCGCTCTCACTCTTAAAAAAATCATAGTCATATCATTCAACCAGTCAACTTCTTCTTTATCTGTCCTCACTTCTCAATCCATCTGCAACCTAGAATCTGGAATCTAGAGTCTAGAGTCTGAAACTTTTCATTTTTTCTTTGTAGTCACGATGACTAAACTACACTTTCATTTACACTTTTGCAGGAGAGCGCTTTCTACAAGAGCGAATAGTAAATATAAGTACTTCATTTATACTTTATACATGCGTCCTAATGTATCCTTAGCTCTTCACACGAAAGGACGTTCCTACGTAATATCTGTATGACAGAATAATCTCTGATGATACTTTCTACTTTCAACTTGCTACGCTCCATTTTTATATATGAATTCATCATTAGAGTTTAGAGTTTGTCAAGCTTGGTCTCGGCTCCGCTCGGCTTGGCTTGGCTTCACTTGGCTTGTCAAGACATACTTTGACGCAGAGATTGAGCAAAAGATGGAGAGCGGACGAAAGAAAGAAAACTGAAAATAGAAGGAGAAAGTTTACAAATATTTTTATAATCTAGATTCTAGATTCTAGATTCTAGATGCGTAGCGCTACTATCCTCAACTTCGTCCTCGTCGTCGTCATCGTCATCATTATTCCCGTCGCTATCATAATGATGGATGGATCATTCTGATAAAAAATTTACAACATTTCTTATGTATAAATGACTTTACGAGAAGTGTCAAAGAGAGGCTTTCATCAGTCAGGCACAAGGCACCCGAGTACAAGAGTACAAGGGGACAAGAGCTCAAATTTGTGATTGGAATTCCTAATTTCAATCTCAAAAGACTTCAAAGAAAAGTAGAAAAAGTAGAGACCGAGACCGAGACAGAGCAAAAGAAAATCAAAAGGAGGAAACAGGGAAAACGGAAAAGCCATAGGGAACTTAAAAGATCAAAACTTTGCACGCAGCTTTCAAATGATATGCCCACTGCACAGTGTACACTGTACAGTGTACAGTCAAGCCGCAGTTTTTTCTAAAGCCGATATGAATACACATTACACAAAGATTACTTGGGCGTTGAGTGTCGAATGTTCTGTGTTGTGTGCATTAAGCATTTTTCCAAAATTAGCCTTAAATTTCTATCGGCTATCGATAAAAAAAGCTGTAGGTAATCAAAATTCTATGACACAGACAAATGATGGCTTCAAATTTAAAGAATACAAAATACTAGTCTGTCTGTCTGTGCTTTTATTTTTCTAGCACTGATATTCTTAAGCCATACTTTCAATGAACAAGGAACTGCTCTAAAAAATCAAATCCAAATGGAATGCAATTGCACTAAAATCTAATGTAAAATGTGAAATGTGCAATCAAGGAAATTGGAGTAGAATTCCAATGAAAAAAATCAAATTCCTTAGTTTTATAGACGCGCCTCTAATCTATAATTCAAGAGAATGAAATAAATTTAGAATGTATTTGTTTGTAATTTGTTCATAGAAAATTCTCATGACATACACCAGCGAAAAGGATATAGATTTGTAGATATATGAGCTAAAGATGGGAAGTGAAAAGGTGGTCAACCATTTTCTTCATCTTTAGACATTCTCTGTCTACACTAGAATTCCATTTCGATGGGTGTGAATTTGTACACTGTATACTGTATACTGTATACTGTACACTGTTGATTTTTTGCACTTGTACAAGAGAAGCAGACAAAAAGGAGAAACTGATTCGGAGCAAGAACAATTTGAGATGTGTGAGAAAAAATACTTTACTTGACTCACTTCTGACAAAGTGCAGTAAAAGAGAAAATTCTCGAGGCTCAAATGTCTCGAGTAAAGTGAGAACTAAATGAACAAGGAAAGAGAAATTCCGGACTCAAGACTATGTATTGTGTATTGTCTAGTGTGTACAAAGTGTTTCAAAGTGTTTGGGGTTCAAATGTGGATGTGGGATGTGGATGTGGTTTGAAATGTGGTTAGGTTTCGGACTGGTTGCGGGTCATTCTCATTTCTAAAATTCCAAGAATTCCGCCGTCGTTTAAAGTACAGACCTCAGACTCCAGACCCACACATTTTAGCCCAATACTATGTAATATTGTGTAATATGGGCAGCCGTCAATCCACACCAGGCATTATGTATATTGCACATTGTACATTGCACATTCTACATATATGGAACATTTTCTTGGATATCGTGTGTTGTGTGTGGTGGTGTGGAATTTCCTCGTGTGCGCATTTCGGTTTTCTTATTTTTAATGGACATTCCATTTGTACATATTCTTGTGATTGTGTTTGGGATTGTGATAAACAAAAGACAAAAGCACTCAAAGCTCAAAGCTCAAAGTCCTTGCAAACTACAAATTCTTATGAACATTTTTAGATGTGTCACGTGTTCCTCTAAAATAGATGAAAGACAAAAGGCTTCATCTGACAATGAGATTTGGGATATTTTCATTTCTATTTCTTATTGAATTAGGACACGTGGGAGCTAAAAAATCTAATGTACCGAATTCTTCTCATGAAAGATTTTTGTGCAATCACAAATCCCAAAACACAAAACACTTGTGCAAGTCAAAAATTTTTTCTTTCTCATATTATTGTCTTTAATCTATACGGATAATTCAAAATCACAATTAAACAGAATTTTAATTTACTTTCTCCATATCTCGTATCTTTTCTCTCCTAATCGCAATGCACAAAAATATTTCCTGATGTTTCCTTACTTATTCACGATCTGTTTTTAAAATTATTAAGTACACAGCAGGCGACTTGGACAAATTAAATTTGAATCTATGATTGCCACAAACGTGCATTGCTTAATTTAAAATGTACACACTCCATACAAATTGAAATTGGAGCTACATTAAGAGAAAAATCAGTGCTGGACGCAGATGTTTTCTAAGTCATAACAAACACAAGATGAGATTCTTGATTCTAGATTCAAAATATTCCATTAATATCAGGAATCAGAAAGAGGAGCGAAGCCACAAATGTTCCACGATTTCTAATAAAGGTTTGCATGGAAAGATTGCGTATGTGATTCAGCTTCAAATTTAAATTCAAGCCTAATTCATTTCCGATTTTACATACCATACGCCATACGCCTGATTCATCTCATCTCCGCTATCCAAAACTCATTTTCAAATTTTAGTCCCAATCAGATTAAACTCTGTAGTCTGTAAAGATACTTGGTACGTATCTCACAGCTATATACAGATATAGATAGTCAACGCATGTTTGGATTTTAGTAGTCCAATCATATCCAATTCTATCCAGTCCAATCAAATCAAATTAACCCAATTATGTGTATTCTACATTTAAAACTTATCTAAACAACGATTGAAATTTACATTCTGCGTAATATTATTATATTTGGTATATTTGCTATGCTACTATTCAATTTTGATGGCGATGTGCTCAACAAAGAGGAGCTGCTGGATCATTTGCTTTTCTTTGAGCTTCGAGCTTCGAGCTGAGAGCAACAAAACGATCGTTTTATGCAAATCAATAGCCACTAATTACTAATTACTAATTACCAAGTCCAAACACAAGTACTTGAAGTCATTGCATCCTCGTTATATGACATGAGACATGGACATTGTATACATTATCTTATCATCATGCAGCTTAGAGCAAACACAAAATGATCAAAAGTTTGGATCAGAATTCAAAGCCATACTACTTTCTACTTTCTACAATTATGATATTAGGATTATATTAAATAATAATTTTAGCAAAATAGTTTTAGAGTAAGGGGAAAAGACAGAATAATTTTCTTAATTACAAGCTCCAAGCTCAAAGTATATATAACATGCATATACATCTACCATAATATACCAAATACCAACTACCAAACGCCAAACGCCAAACAGCAAATAGCAACTACGAGTAATATGTACAATGTACAATCTACAACCTACAGTCTACAAACTACAGTAATTACCGTGTTGGACCAGATGCCAAATTTTCACACACCCGGGAGCTGTTAACTTTTATCGTTAGTGTCATCACTTGTTCTAACAAGTAAGTCAAGTTTTCACTTGTCCATTGTATAACGTACATTGTAAGTTGTAGGTATAAATGTATCCACATTTATGGATTTCTGTAGTTGAGTTTAGCTCAGTTCAACTCAACTCAGCAAACAAAACACAAAGAACAGTCCAGGGTACAATCAAACGTGTCATTGTCATTTTGTAGTCCTCGGTGTAAAAAAAGAACCGGAGGTTGGCTACCGTTTAATGGACAGTGCCACAGTGGTGAAAAATACAGAGAACATGAAAGGTTAGACCTACGCTATGGTTTAAGTTCTACATAGATACTTTTGGCTTTTGGATACTATTATGGATTAATTTTACAATCCACAATTTACAATATATTATGTACATGTAAAATCCTGCAGGTAAAGTATAGACTGCAGACTGTAGACTATAGAAAGTGGATGCTGGATGAAAAAGGGGTAGAAAACTGCTTCTGTTTGTCTACCGTCTAATGTCAACGTCTCTTTCCTTTACAAAGGTGGAATTAGCGTGTGTGCATACTAAGCAAAATGTACAACGGCAGCAAAGGTATTATTCCAAATGAGTCTGTGGAGAAATGCTGTTCAATTACAATTACAATCGCAATTGAGCAGTCCATTATCCAGTTTCCATTATACTCCATGCTCCATGCTTCATGCTCCATTCTTGACTTTCAACTCTCGATTCTCGACTTGACTCACCGAGCTGAAATTACTAGCAATTTTACATTAACCATTTAGCCACTGTTTCGCCTCGAATTCTGAATTGCGAATTCCGAATTTCGAATTTCGAATCTTGGATCTCACATTGTACAGAGTACAGACCTCTAGAAAATACCCAAACTAAAGAAGAAGAAGAAGAACATCTCGTCGCTACAGGTACAACATAGGACATACAACGTGCAACATGCAAGTCACACTATTTATCGGCAATCTAATACCTAGTATCTAGTAACAATAAATGAAAGTGAGTTTGAACAGCCTTCTATAAACTACCTTAATGCCTCCATTTTACCTAGAAAAGTGTGAATTAGACCAAAAAGCAAACAGAAAACAGTCACAGCACTACCACACATTATTATCCTTCCTCTTTCTCCTTTCATCTTTTAATCTCCGTGACGTGCAGGAATGTTACGCAATTCTGTTTGAGGATTGAGGGTACATACATATGTACGTTGTTTATCTAGTACCTTAATAAAAATGAGCAATGTTCAGAATTCAGAATAAAAAGCACATGATGCGGAATAGCAAAAGTTGTTTATTCCATATATTCTCGGTAATTATACCCACGATTCGGATTCGGACTCGGGTTCTAAGTTGTGACCGTGGATGCGTGACATGTAATTACTATCCAGAAAAACTAAACTCTATAGAACATAGAGTTTATTATGTAGTCGCTGCCGGCTCAAAACTACAATAAATCCTCAAAGGGTATTGTCTCTGGTCGCTTGGTTTCTCGACCCTATTTCCACTTTCTGCCCACTCTCTTTATTCTAAAATAAGAAATAGAATGAAACTGAAACACTTGATCTGCAGATAAATGCAAAAGTCGTTAGTCTGAATCATAAATGGTGAAGGTCGTATAAATAAAAAGAGGAAAATCATAGGAAGAGGAAGAGTACACAAGAGAAAGTACAGATGGAGAAACGTAGGATAGATGTCTGTTTAACCCTAATAGAAATCGTCTCATCTGTTTTGTTTTACGTACCTTTGCACAATGTACAAGTCAGCACTGTTTACTCTTTACAGTTCATTTTCCCTTAATACGTCAAGACTCAAGAATCAAGACAGCTGCAGCCTGGAGGTGGATAAATAATAAATATCATAAGTGAATAATGTAGCATAATATAATGGAAATTTAATAATTTCCCCACATAGCACGGTAGTGCAAGCATATCGTAATTTATATACGGCTTTTAGTATAAAAGTACAAGCACAAGTAAAACGTAAAAACTAAACACACAAACGCATAAAACATGGATGATGGAAAGTTGAAAAACGGACAGTGGACATTGGGAAAGGAAACCAAGTTCAAGTTGTCTTTTCTCAAATTATGGAAAATGAGATGAAATGAAAATGTCATTAAGGGAATAAAGACGAAGAAATGGAAGGGCAAAGAAAGTCAGCTCAAGCATCGAGCGTTGCTGAGTAAAGGAAGAGGAGGAAAAAGCTAATATGATGGTAAAATCATCATTTTCTTTCTTTTCTTTGATCTTGAATCTTCAAGTCTTGAGATGATGACAGAAGGAAGAAGGACAAGGGAAAACATTAAAACTTGGTTGGCATAATGTATAATAGGCAATTTTGACAATTTTGCTCCTACGTCATGACGTCTCTCTGTGTCTCGGTGTCATGAAAATCCTGACTCTGTCATCGCTCTCATTTTTGACTATCTCCAAAGTAAACAAATGAAAAGTCAAAAGTCAAGAACTTTGGTCACAAAATCTACAATATGAAGATGGACGCACTTGAACAGTTTCCATTTCAACGTTGTGCCTCGTTCTATTTGTTCTCGCGCTGGTTCTGCCTGCTGGCTGCTGAGTTTTGGGTTCTCGGTTTCTATTTACTTAACCATTTTGTAGACGTTTGATTGTGAATTGTGACCACGCGAACCCTTTTCAAACAACTTACGAAAGGTACTCTTACATTTTAAATTAAAGTTTTTATACCAAATCCTGGATCCTGGATTCTAAACAATCAAAAAGCACTTTGAATTTCATCCTCGGTCTTTGTGCTCCAAGCTCCATAATAAATTTGAATGCGTGCACTAGAGTCTAGACTCTAGAGTTTAGAGTTTACTCTACAACCAATGACAAAGAGTACATGAGCTAATATTTCATATTCTCAGCTCAAAACTGGAAATGAAATGTAGAAATGAAGAGTTGCCCTTAAATTTCCTTAAGCATTTACCTCCCTTGTTAGTAATTTACCATGTTCTTTTAAGTTGACTGCAAACAACAAACAGCGTCTTCTGTCTTCAAAGTCCAAACTTCAAAGCATTTAAAATTACAGATTCTCTTTACCACATTAACAAATGAAGAATAACGAACCAACGGATAAACAAAGCAAAAGTATGTGTGTTCAGTGTTCATTTATTCCAGGCTCACTAAATGTCAACAGTCAACACATAGAGTTTAAAAAGAAATTAAATGCTAAAAAAATTAGCCCAGAAAAATATACAAAAATTGCACACCAAGCTCAAAATCCAAAATTATTATCTAAAGCTACAATTTAAAATTAAAAAGATTTCAGATACAGATTAGAGACAGAAGCAAAAACTTTAACAACACCGGAAAAAAAGTTGATCGGATCAAGTGAAAACTTTAGTCTCAAAAATCTCATATTTCCTAAGTGAGAAGTGTACAAATCCCAGCTTCTGCCTTTTTACATTTCTGTATTTCATTCATCATTTTAGATTTAGAGCATTTGCTACTTGGGTTTCCTGTCTCTTTCGGCCCGTTGTTTTTACATTGAAAAGAAACAATGTGTATCTGTATCTATATCCTACTGATTTGAAGTACCATTTGAATTTTGAATACATGTACGTCTGCTAATAAAGTTAAAGCAGAGTTTGATACGCAATACATGATAAATTTTATAGATACTTTTGCTTGAAAATTGAAGAGGAAAATCAAAAGATGTGGAATACACTTGATTCAAAGTTAAAATTCAAGTGGGGAAAAATATCAAGAGCTTTTACTTTTACTTTCATTTCTTCTTCATCTTTTACTTTTGTATTTTGTATTTTGTACAGTGCTTTGGTTGTTGTTCAAAACTTGATGAATGAGACTGTGGACTGAAGGGAAAAGGAAACCCACAGAAATAAAAAACTATTGAATATTGAATCATTGAAATATCTAGAAGCTAGAGTCTAGAATCTAGAATCTAGAAAACCACATAAGCCACATGAAGCAATTCTTCATCTTCAATCATGAATCGAAGGGCGTAGCTCTAGACTCTAGAGCATAGATCAGATTTAAAATGTAAACTTGCATCTTCTCTCAACTTTCAGATACTTGACATGAATTGAAAAGTTTCCAAACTCTAAGCTCCAAGTTCCAAGTGACTTGAATGTCGTTTGGTAGTAGTTACTGAAAATTGTAAATCTAAATTTTATAAATAATTATTATGAATTCACGGGAGTTTTTAGGGATTGTAGAAACATTTTCATGTTTTATTCCTCAAGTAGTTACATATGAAAATATAGTTGATTCTGAATTTTGAATTATTAAAAGTTAAGGACATGGGACCAAGTTTCAAAGAAAACAGTGCCATCTCGCAGGGCTCACAACTCATAAACCCCTGAACTGATCTTCATGACCAACATGCCAAATGAAAGGTGGGTTCTTCAGCTGTTTCCTATACTGTCTCATTTTGATGAAATCGCTCATCTTCAAGGTTTTACTAAGATTTTCCCGGAGGACACTATTTTGAGAATTTTTTTAGTGACAATATTTAAAAAATCAGTACGGCCAAACTGGACTCAGGAAAAATCTGAAAAA
>JAQGBH010003098.1:0-21241 GCA_034698265.1 Sminthurinus aureus | reverse complement strand
TATATCTATATGTATTTTGAATGATCAGTAGGAGTACTGTACTTATTTTTTGTGTAGGAAAAATATAATTACATGATAATTGAGAAATGTATCTGGTGTTCTATGCAATCCTCCACAGTGTCCACGACAGTAGTTGGCGTAGTAGCCTCTGGGAGCTGTGAAATGGGAAATATATTAATTACACTTCTAATAGTTTTCTACATATACTTTTCCTAAAATATACAAAAACTTATTTGTCACTATATATGTATATTTGTAACAAAAAAGACATAGTTTCTTACCGATAATCCAATCATCCCAACCCAAGTCTCTAAAGGAAATATAAAACCGTTGCTTGCAACAATGTTTTACTCTCGGACTACATTCCATAGCTCTCCTTCGGCTCCTTTTAAAGTTTGGAGCTGATTCAGTTTCTAAGACTAAAAATGGGATTTCAGTTAAATTGTCTACTTGTTGTCGAACTTCTAGGTCACCTCCTCCAGTAGACATTGTGGAGTCTGAAGAGATTGCAGGGTCACTTTCACTGGCTCTATCCAATATCACGGAGCCACTCCTATGACTACTACTGGTCATGTCTATATCACCAGACTCGGATAACTTACGACTATTTTTCCTAACATCATCTGAAGAACTTGTGTACTCATTTGGAGAATTATGACGAGTGTCTCTATGAGTATTTTTACGTGTTGAGGAAATCACAGTGTTTTCACGACTAAAGATAATAGGATGAATAGAAGAGCCGCAACCAGAACAATCCACTAACAGTGTCAACTTGTCCCGAAAATTGGTATTGGAACTACTTTGATTATGGTGCTGGCTATGATGATTATAATGATGATGTGAATGACGGAGTCTGTGACGATTTTGCTTCCCATACCTATCAATCAGTAATAAACATGAAGAATTTATATACTACATACTTACAATTTTGGAAAAACATGTCAATTTTCAAGGTAACAACTGACAAACGGAAACATGAGGAAAATTCCATACCATTTCTGTACTGCTGATGTCACATCTAATTTTTGCCATCCTAGTGATTCCAACGACAGTGACCGAGAAACAACCAAATCCAAGCTTACATCCTCGCTGTTTATATGCCTTGGAGTGGCATCATGTGAAAAGTTACCATCAACTTGGAAGACGTACAGTGTTATTCCTTTTGGGTGAAGTATGTGACCAAACCGTCGTCTATTGTTACAAATTACAAACATAAAGTTATATATTATATTTTCAGGGTTCATTCAAGGAATTTCATTGTAATAATACAATAATACTAATAATTCTTTACCCTATGGAAGTCCGATAATCCATTTTAACCCACAAGTGGGCTTTTTTAACACGAACACCAACGCCATATGCCTGATTCCCCGCATACGAAAACGAAAGGAGATGGTGTCCATTTAAAACTGGTCCTGAAAAAATATTTGAGAGAAAAAAGTCTTCGTTAGTTTTTGGTACATAATAAGTTTTGACAGTTTCAAGTTTTATGTGCATCTGATACACCTTTATTTAGAGTTTAGACTAGTAAGATTATGTGATACTTTCTCCATTTCCCGTGTATCGTTGAGAATAATACAATGATCAATGTTCAAGTCAGTTGTTGTAGGTACTATGAAAGTTCATGAACTCAAAACCACACATACAACATGCAACAAATCTTAATTTACAAACAAATACTACTCAGTAAATTAATGTATACATGCATACAACATATTTACATGTACCAGATGGTAATTATTGAATGCATTTGCGTATATGTACTTCTTGCATTTACATGGATATGGAGGAATATGATGATAATACAAATTATAAATTATAAACTTTCGCCATGTCTTGCTGGTGGTCAAGTGCGTTATAAAATCTCTACAATAAAATTGGTAAATGCCGACAATGCAACAAAGTAATTCTAGTACAACCTTTAGCTATTAGTGGTTGGTTAGAGTCTTGATTCTTGATTTTGCTTTTTATAATACATAATACGTAAAGGAGTGCAGTCTGGTTTTTGCTAATGTAGTCCATATTTGCGATTTTCCTATACTTTGTGCATGCTTTGTGCATGCACAGACCTAAAAACTAAAGATCTTCATTCCACATTCAACACACCATATTTTGTGATTTATAGTACCTATAACATATTATAAATTATAATCTTGTTTCGCATACGAATGGAATACAGAATTACGGAATACATTGTAAAATAGATTTTCTTGCGGGATTTATTGTACATGGAAAATTTTCGCATAGAACGACTGATTATGAGTAAAAGGTACATGTCTAACAACAAAGTTCATAAAATTCAGTTATATAATGTACCTAAAAATGTGCAATCTGATGTCCAGTTTATAGCGAACATGCAAAATGACTTAATGAATGATTTTACAAGAAATGTACTCTGTAACTAATCATCAAACTACATCATGTATAAGTTATACAGTATAACAGTTGTCGTTATTTGTTAGTAAGATGTGTGTAAAATGAACTTCAGTCTAGTCTAGTAACAAGTTCCAACTACAACCAAAAATACAATACAAGTGTTTGAATATCTACTGCCAAGCTTCTTACTTCCTTCGAGCTTTCAAGCATCCAAAAATATTATTCTGCCATCAGAAATGTAAATATATGAAGATTCTTTTACAGAAACAAGAAATTCAAAAAACCTTCACTGGCCCCAGTTCTCTTTATAATGAAATGATGTGATGTGTGTATGTCTCTGCTCAAGTAAACTCTGGCAAATAAGTTCTCGTGGTATAGGAAGTTGCAACTTGCAAAGCAGATGAGAACTGGACTTTAACAAACATACATGTTATAAGTATGTATACTGTACATTGTACGTACCTTATACTTGCTGTATGTTGTATGATGCATTTTAAATTGTAATACTATGGACGGATGAATCACTTTTTATGATTTTAAACAAAACGAGCTGGCAGTATAGTTGCAAGTTGCAAGATAAGTTGTGAGGAAGAGACAAGCAGAGAGATGAGCTTGCAGTTGAGCTAACATATCGGCAGACTCAAACTACGAAAAAGGGACGAGAGTTCAGCCCCAAGTAAATGCATTTAGCATACAGTTTATACTTTATATTGCATGTCGCGGGCTGACATTCCATGATAGTATTAGAAGTAAAAAGTACTACAGTTTAGAATCTATAGAATCTAGCATATACATAATACATAATAATATTATATTTATTATACATGCGATATTCATATATCCAAGTCTAATATCTTTATACTTTAATATGGTCGGAATTGTGCACATTGCCTATGTAAGGTCTTGGAAAACTCATGAAATGTTTTCTTCATCTTACAATTAGTTTTTTCTCTTCTCGCTCTGTCCTTCTTTTGTCCTTTGTCTAGCTCATACTTTGGAAAAATATGTATCAATTCTGTTACATATTATGCACCGATTTCTAGATGTGGTGTCTTGTAGTTTGTAGTGTTGTTAACCGCAGAGTATGAGACCAAGTGAATAGGGATTACATTTTGACAGAGCTGTTTTTAAAAGTAGTTTAATGTTCATAAACTCTATAAAGAAAGTTCAAATTCATAAATAGATTTTACCACTTTCGAGACTACAAAAAAATAGTAAATTATGTTTGTGCTGCAAATGGTGGTTAATTTTGCTCTACTTAATTGTCCTACGAGGTAATATAAAATTTATACAAGAAATTTGTACAAGAATTCAATTCATTTTGTTTTATTTTGGTTCGTTTTGTTTCGAATATGAAATGTACAGTTACAGTCTACAGAATTATTACGGATTATACATGTTTTATAGTATATTGCAGCATAATAATATGTATACTTATTTCAAAAGCAATAAATCTATAGATATATCATGCTATACAAAATTTACTCTATTGTATATTATATGGTAAATACTGTCTGGAAGGAAACAAGAAATCCAAGCAATCCAATCCAAGAAATCTCTTCCTACTGTTCTTTATGGGGATATTCAGACTTTGGAGTGAAAGAGTATAACGTGTAACGTACGTAATATGCATTACGATTTTAGACTATTACATGCGTATGTAGGTATGTGTACATAGTACATAGTACAGACTACATACTAGTAGTTGGATGCCGTATGCATCCAAGTTTTTCATAAAGTTACAGCACTAGTAAGGCAGTAGCCATAGTACGGTGATGGAGAAAGTCATCCACCGTCTAGACGCAAATCGATATTGCGAAAACTACTGGGGGGATTTTTTTTGACCAACTAACTTTTGGATAAAGGCCATATCATGTGTAATATGTACTGTTTTCCGATCCTGTCATGTGAAATCACTATAAAGAAAGATAAAGGCTAAAGAAGAGAGAAGCAAGACCAAAGACCAACATCTGAATAATCAAAGATCAAAGCATAGAAAGACCCAAGTATAAAATATTAAACATTTTAAAACAATAAATCTCTTCAGAGTACAGACAACAAGTCCAATTTTAGATGGATGGCCAAGTCCAGAAATCTTTGATTATTAAAGCAACTTGATTATAAAACTGGAATGAATTAAATGCTTTTCTGATTCTATAAACAGATGGCCAGAGTATTAAGTTTAGAATACTATATTTATGCATAATGTACACTGCATACACTTAAAACCAGACGGAGGATTTGATTTGAACTCATCTATATTATGGTATTCGTGTGTACTGTTAATAGAAAGCATCTTGTCATTTTATCACCGTTATTAAAAGCATGAAAATTTACACTAAAAATGGTACTACGGGGCAAAAATACGTGTTGTCTTAAACTTGAAAACTGCAAACTCCAAACTCCAAACGAAATATGCTTTCCCCTGCTACAAGGTTAAACTTGAATCGGACTTTACTTTAAATTTATTTTAATTTTTAACTAGGTGTAATAAATTGTATATTACCAAGTTCCATCAGTTTAATTTCTATCATTTCAACTATTAAATAATCAAAATTACGACAGTCAAATTAAAAATTTCTTTCATCCATTAATTTTTTAAATTAAAAGTAAAAAAGTGAGTGAGTAAGGGTTTTTGCTCCCACAATCCTTCCCATGTCATATGCATACCTACGTCAAGTTTTATTCTGCATGCTACATGAAACATGAGGGAAAAACATCATGATTATCATGACGTGAAACGTGGATACAAAAAACCTTAGAAACAGCTCCTCATGTTAAAATCGACGACCTGTGCCAAGAAAATGCAAGTGATTTAACAAAATAATAATAATATGCAAGTACTGTACAATCTTGATCAGCTCACCTTGCTACTGTTATGTTATGTTAGAGGAACCTGTACGTTTTACATGTATTATTGTACAAATTAAATAAAGAACTTGTTGGATTTACACAAAATATGTTCATGTAGTTTCATGAACAGTCCAGAGTTCAGAGTCCAGTAGACAGTTAATAGATCGTTATAACTTAAACCTATCCAGGAGAAACTTTGACTGAAATATAGATCCATTACTCCTTACATTATATGTTGTGAACGGCACCAACAGAAAAAAGTATCACGAGAGGAGCACATAGCAACTGCTAAATAATTATTCGATTGCAAATTGCAAACTATCTATTCCCGTTTTTCAAAGTGCAACTACTCTCACCTCTCACAACTCACACCATGCCATGCAAAATGCAAAAAGTAATGCCACTAACCATTACGTTTTGCATTTTGCATGGCATATCTCTAATTAATGGTTATAGTAATTATGCTAGTGTCTAGTGTATCGTGTGATGAATTTATTACATAAATAATGCAAATATTCAAAGCTGAAATTTAAAACCATGTTATGCTGCAAGAGTTAATTATTACATTCACAGCATGCATGATAAATAATTCTCATTTTATCATAATATCTGTCTATCCACAATCTACAACGTTTGATTGTAGATTGTAAATAGCAATTAAAGGAGGCAACAAAGGTTTTTCTGACTAGTGAGCCTGGGTAATAATATACCAAATGTGCTTTCCATTGTCCATGTTCGTACATATTATGTACATTGATTTGTACTTTTTTTTGTACACAAACTGCAACGAAATCTACAATCTACAACCTACAACAAAGGGTTTTTTGCATATGTAGCAGGAGTTTTATGTCAAAAAAATATAACATTGAACTTTAACTACTGTACTGTCAGCAGTCAGCATGCTCTCTCTGCAAAGATACACACATATGTAAATTTTTCTATGCACTATGTATGCATTAACACATGTATCTAATGTCTAATGTCTAATAGCTACGAAGTTTGTGTTTTTTTAAATGAATTAGTTGTAACTTGTAACTTGTAAAGACTTGTAAGGAGTTTCAACCCATGGTAATTTCAATGTTATCACTTATCAGTACATGCACAAAGGAGTGAACAGCTGAGTTGTGAATGCAGTAATCTAATTTACAGTCACATATATGCATAAATGTGTAGAGTGTAGAAATGAATTATGCTCTGTAATAAGTAATAACCTATTCCATCTCTTTTTAACTTGCATCTTACAGGTTTAATTTAATATAGTATTTTTTTACAAAAACTCATAACTATTATTTATCATTCATCATTTAGATGCATCAAAGAAGAAGAAGAAGAAACTGGAATAGACAAAGGTCGTATTCGTACATTTTCTGTATGTACAGCATGTGACATGAAAACCTGTAGAACAGTCAAAGTTTGAAGGTTTGAAGGTGTGAAAGATGAAAGATTCAAAATTCAGAATACACAGAGATAGTCAGTTAGATTTTGTAAGATGGTTTCACCATACCATCTACCTACAAAATTGTTCATTGTAGATGTGTATATTTTACGATTGTTGTACCATTTGTAAGGAGAAATACATTATAGATATGAAGATAAAAAAATACATTATCGAGGGTTTCTGAATTCTGAACTCGTAAGAGAGACGAGAGTATGGCTGTCTATTATAACGACAAAAGTGATACGTTGTTGCTCAGAAGCTGGGTCAGAAACTTTAAATTAGTCAATCAATGTAAATTTTTGGAGTATAGAGCGTTGAGTGTAGACATAGTGAACTAATGTCGGTAGTGTGAATGTCAAATTTCAATATTGGAGACAGTTATACCAAAACCAAAGTTGATGGTAACGCGACAGAGACACTAAACGAAACATGAAACATGATTAGTTGCCCAAAAAACCTAACCTTCCAAAGCATTCTATATTCTATTGTAGTCAGCAAGTTTTTAGAACAGACTAGATACAAGTCTAAGTCTACGATTATAAAGGCCACACGTGTGATATGTGTACAGTGTACAATGTATAATGTATGAGAAGGAGACAGGGAGTACACTATACACTTGATCTGATGACACCACATGTAAGTAAAATATTACATTGTGAATTGTAAATATGTAAATGAGGGGAAAAGAAAACTACCATCTGCCTATTTAAAGTTTGTGACAAACTTGAATTTTAATGAAATCAAAATCAAATGTGTATTCAAAGGTGTATACCGTATACTGATACAATGTATCCAATACAATGTTACTTGCCACAAACTACAACTACAAACTACTAACTGCTCAAATGCTGATTGATTGACTGGGTCGACATGTCCATTATATGAACATGTTAAATGATATACGATCATCAAGTGTGATAATTGTGTATCTTGTGTCTTGTATCTTGTATCGTGTGATTATTCAATGTATCAAATGTATGAGCTATCAACTTGTAACTTGTACATTGTACATACATTGTGCAGTGTACAGTGTATCGCATGCTGTTTAAAAAAACCTATTGATAAAATCAAGTCGACTACTAAATCAGTTGTTCTATGTTCTATGAACCTTCTTTTTTTCATTCTTACAAGTTCAAACGTCTTTGTCACACCATATCATTTTTATGAAGGAAACAGGAAAGATTGTACATATTACATTTTTTATTATATTAATATTGTACGGCGCAGTTCATAGAACTAAAAAACTCTATATAATAGGATGAGGTTTTCGATTTTCCTTCAAAAATGGGGAAAAGGCACAGACAAGATGAATTATGAAAAATTTACTACACACTAAAACGTGACCTCAAAAGACTTGATCAAAATATAATTTTGTGTCAATGCATATTAATATCGTTTATACATCAATAGTATTATTTGCATCCACCAGAGAGAAACATATCATCTTAATTTGAAGGCAGGCAAACTTATAAAACTTTGAACTTTGTACAAATTACGTGACGCGCTTGAACTCGTGCAAAAAAGTGGCTAAAATCAGTATTATATCACATTCACATATATTGTTAACTCTTGTGACTGATAAATAATACGACACCCGAGATCAAAATAGGAAATTTTGTTGTCATCCAAACAGTAAATACTATTTACTAAATAGTAAACAGTGTGGATTTTCTACTATGACTTACGAATTTCATGTTTCCTGGTTCCTGGTCGCGTGAAGGAGTCAAAGATTACAGAATACTGATAAAACTAATCTTAGTACAAAACCTTCAAAGCATATTGCAATAAAAATGTGAGATAACAAATGTGCGATATAAAAGACATTGACAGAGGGAAAGAGAGACAGATATTCGAACACATGCAAATCATCATCAGGCTTCTGAACTCTGGAGACAAATTGAACTTGATTCACACATCTTTATATGTATGTGTGTTGTATATATTCTAAAATTTTACATGTTTTACATTTTTATCTAAGTTTACTATGTCAAGATTCAAGATAAAGTGAATGCACGTTGGACATGTGTCCTTTGACCATTCGACCATAAATTGCGAATTTATGAATCACGAGCTTTCAAAATATTTGTTCTAAAAACATAATGAGTTGTATATTACGTTTTCTTCAAAGTTCTGACAAACAACAAAAATAAAAGTGCACACTGGCAGCATCTAATGAAATGGAGAGAAGTTACATAACACAATATTGTAAAGTGGCTGAACAATTTTTGTAGAATGTACCAGAGAGCTTTTTAAAAAAGCATTTTGATTAGAGTATTTAGTATTTAGTATTTAGCATTTAAAATCTTTAGCTTACCTTCATCGGGAAATGAAATAATTTCTGAAGTTTTAGCATAGTTGGTAGATGAGAAAGAGTCGCCACTAGAATCCTCTGAATCTGCAGTACCACTCGAAGAAGACGTATGATTGCTTTGTTCACTTGCACGGTGGTGAGCTTTGTTATTGTTTTTCACACTATTAGTATTTACATTGCGATGAGAACCACTTTGTGAAGGCTCATCAAATGATTCAGTTCTTCTTAATGTTTCCAATACTAAATCTCTACTAATCTTATGAGCCAAGTCAACTTGAGGTTTTTCGTTTAATCCAAGTCTGCAATAAAATGATAAAAAATTCAAATAACCTTAGTATTAGTCTTTCCTTTTTTGTACTTTTAAAATCCGTTTTATTACTTATTATTATTGTTGCCATTTAAATCGGATTAAGAATTTCTTACCTTTGCAATATTTGTGCCTTGACAAACTCCCTCCGAATGAGCTCTTCGTTGCTATTTTCATTTGTAATTTTATCGTTACTTTCCCCAGCGTAAGAAGTCGGAAGATCCAAGAGGAGTAGGAGTAGGAGAAAAAGTTTGATTATCACATGTATAAATGCACCTTTGCATTTGCGGCCATGGACGACCATGGTATATTTTTTCTTGTTATTACTGAATCAATGTCAGGTGATTCCAGACTGACAATTTAAAGGCATGAATTTGGATGAGGATGGCACTCAGTATTATCACTTATTATCAAATACTATTTAAAATTTTTAATGTTATTAATTAAGTTGATTAATTATTATTATTTCAATTTTAATAGGAATTTAAGACCCTCTTTCTACAGAGGATTACATTTTAAAGAGGAGTTTTAGACTCTTAAATTAGGCAAAAGAACGTGCGTAGTAAATATTATAGTAATTATTTAGTAATTAGTTAGCACTCCAGTGCACTGTTATATATATTATATATTATAGAGTGTAGATTTTTATTTTATTACTATCTCATTTCACCAAAACTTTTATTGGGCTGTTTGAAATTTTTTAAAATTATGTTCGTTTTGGACAAACTCAACGTTGTTGTGTATATTGCTGCTGATGAGAAGCTCACACATTTTCACATTTGCTTTTTTGTCAAAAAGCTCACACTGCATCCCCACATTGAAAACCAGTGAGGAGATGTACTCACAGTTCTATAGTCATAAAGCTAATGGATTATTTTATATTATTATACCTTCTCTTACAAAGGTAAGTATCCACACTGTGAGCTCACACGATCAAGTTTTTCCTGTTCACCGCAAATTGAGTCACTTTATTCTTATAATATTGTTGTGTGTGTACGACAGAAAATTTGCATATCTGCATGACTGCAATTCCATGTGTGAGGTGTATCTATAATCTATATGTATGTCGGTATGCACGTATATGTAAATAAGTGTGTCTGTGTATTATTATTATTAATAAAAGCTAAACACTGTCAATTTTTTAGTGTGTATTTAGATTCATGTGTAACTTTTCATAAAAGTAGACGATTGTCAGGAGTCAGGAGTATCCAGCTATATATTCGTATATAGTCGTCACATTAGCGGATTAGTAGTGTAACAATTACTTTTTTCTTTATTCTTGCCAACAATTATTATTAATAAACTATACTTAGCACGTACATTTATTTGATTTGATGTATTTATGTGTATTTTATTTTGATCACTTACTCTTTCACTCTCACTCACAAATCACAGAAATGTGGTAAGTTTTTTATTAATTAATTGAATTATGTTCACTTAATGTAGTTTAAAAGGTCATCTATATAGTATATTATAATAATATATTTGGTATTATTGTTCAAAAATAATCTTGACATACACTCGAAACTCAACACTTGACAGTCAGTTAAGTCCAAGTTTTTCCTACTGTTGTGACTATGGTAGAAACCAAAGCAAAGTTCTACAGCCTTTTCTATAATCTAAAAGATTAAAATTACAACGTTTTTCCTTTCCTATTGTGATGTGCCTTTCTTGTTGAGGCCACGCAGTCGAAGAGAACGAGTGAGCGGAATTTAAATGCATAGATGGTATCAAGTAAATCAGAGATTTAAAATTGCAGACGACGACGAATCATGACAATGAAGAAGACTCAACAGCATTATCATCTTTGTCTACTTCTTTTTTCTTTTTTCTTTTTCTTCTTCTCCTTCTTCGTCTTGAGTCTTGATCAAGGGGGACTTCTTCTATTGTCCGAGTTGTTGCTCTTGCTCTTGCTGTTGTTGGTGGTGCATGCGAATGATAATAATGATGATGATGATTCGGACATACAAGTCTGGTTGTAGAAAAAACTTTGTAGTGTACAAAAGGAATCAGGAATGTAGTCAATAGTCCCAGTCTAGCTGAGGTCTCGCCGCGAAAACGTATTCTTGCTGCCTCGTCTTATAATACTTTGATTGCAGTATAATGTGTTTCCGTACACCTGTACATGTAAAATGTATGTATACAATCTACAATATACTGTATACAATACAATGTATGTATACCACAAACGTTTTAAGCTATACATATACACAAAGACGAATACGAATAAGATTTTCCTTTTCCCTTATTTCTCTCCCTCTCTCTTTCTCTTCGTCCGTACTGTTTCTGTGCATGTGTAATATTCTCAAATCATTTCATATCAATGTTTCTAGTTTCTATGCACATTATATAATACATGTAGAATGTAGAAACTTCTTGACATCGAGACAGCGAAAGTTAATTTCATGATTTGCATCTTCACCAAAAAGACGGCAAAAAAGACGTAGAACGTAGAATGTAGAATACTCGCTGGAAATTTATCAAATGCTGCTTCAACTGAACATTGTGCAATTAAACACTACAGAATATACACTGTACACTTGCACATTCACTACATGTTTCAAAACTTTGTAGACAACTGTGAGCATTCTGGTGAGCATCTTTTATGGTGCAACAGACAACGTGGATTCAATTATTTTTTTAAAAATGTTACTATATTTATAAAAGATAATGTATCTCGATTTATTTATTGGGAATTGTCGGCTCACGAATATACAAGATGTATAATATAATATATATTTGTATAATACAAACACACAGTCTATTATCTATTATATATATAACGTATAATATAACATTATTTTATACAGTCAGTCATGTAAAAACTCCAGACGAGAACAGAGAACAAGTCCAGTGGTGGTAGGCTACAAAGTAACAAGTAAATGAAGAAAATGATAAAATCCAATTTAATATTTTACAATGCATGTTGCATTGTACATTGTATACATTGTCCACTTAACATGTTTACTATCATCAATACATAGTATATTATATTTTATATATCAAGTGTATTTACAATCTACCATGTAGAAAAAGGTATCATCATAATAATCATAATTTCTTCTTGAGACTTGAGACTAAGCTGGCGCTCCACGTACAATGTACAATGTACATACGTGTATGCATGTATCACGTACTTATGCATTTATTTACTTGCTTACTCACTTGTCTCAAAGTCTGCTCCATGTCTTGTCTGTAACTTGTAACTTTACATGTACAAAGTACAAACTGAAATTGCATATGGGTACGCCAGACAAACATTTTACAAATGTATTTTATAAATCCTGAATTGTAACGCTGTGCATCGTCGTTCTCTTATTAATATTCTATCCTAGTCGATAGTCAGTGGTATATGATAAATATGATGCTAGTGAGTGAGAGATCAAAAATCTTACTGGAAATCCAAAATCAGTTTAAAAGTTGGCAAATCCCATCCCTTCCATTACGTTAATCAGTGTAGTGTACAATGTACTTAGTATGTAGTATGTACAATGTACAAGTCTTGAACAAAGTACAGTGTTGTTCGTTGTTATGCTGTGCACAAAAGCTGTACATGTAAACTGTGCTTTCGTATTCATCTACAATCTACAAACTGGGCTTTTTGTATCTCAGCATCTCCAATTTTCCGCCGTTTTAAATGTGTCCTCTACTTTCTACTTTTGTATACTTTGCCTCTGCCCTATTCGTATTTGTAAGGTCTTGTGTATTTTATTAAATTTTCAAAAAAATGTTATCCTAGATCCTAGACATGCTGTATTCCCACCCCCTTTGTCAACGCTTAGATTTATAGTTACAACACAAAAAAAAATACTGACGCTCCTTATCACACTTTTCTCTCAAGATCCTTTTACTCCCAATTTGCTGCTTTTCCTATGCTATCATTTTTCTAAGTGATCACATAATATAAATAAATACAACATTCTTGTATTTTAAAACATTTTGAAAACCTAAATAGAGTAGAACAAAATTTACAGTTGATAATTTCATCAACAATATTTTGTTACTAATTTAATTCAAATCAGATACTGAAAGTAGTGAGTAGTGTGTAAATTCAAAAGATATGAAAGGATTAATTTGGATCTATATATTATATAAATTATAAATGTAGTTTATTAAATACAAATCGACATGTTGAAAAGTCAATACCGTAATAATTATTCATAATTCAGCATTCTTAAAACCTCTTCCGTACTGTGACCACTAGCAACATGTGTTATATCCATATTCAAATTAAAACAATATGCAGAAAAAGGTTAATCCATACAAAGAACGTGGGGAAAATTTCTCGAAGATAATAATAATCTTTAAGTTCCTTTCTCAAAGTACTGGATATACCATGACTTTGTAATACAAAGTTTGTATGTTTATGCATCATAATATATAAGAAGACGCACATTTTATGAATTTAATTATCCTCATTAAGGACTCCTCAATATTTGATATGGACTTAAAAAAAGAATATTATTTACAATAAGAGTTATGAATTAAGAATTAAGAAGGTTTTCTTCAAAGGACATAGAGGACACAAGACAAACAAAATACAAAGTTGGAATTTTGCATGCACTGAAAAAATACTATCACTGTACGTTGTATTATTAGTTGTACATTGTACATATATGGGACATAGAGCACGACATTTCATTACAGCTGGGGCTTATGGATAAATAAATAAATACCCTAAACATTGGCATTCATTTTATTATGTGCTGGAATATTTTTGTCTAGACGAGCGATAATAATTATATTATGTACATTATATACTGATTGCATAACTTCATTCACGACTTCACGACTTGTCAACACAGAGTCACTTGTCGAAAAATTATTCATGAATCCTTTATGTATACACGTGAGCACGGTATTCATGAACGCTTACCTATTTCCTATATTCAGTTCTATGTAGTATATTTTGTACATATATATATTATAGGTTTCTGTGATAAGTGATAAAGCAATTACTTTACAGTTAAGAACTTGTATTATTTTCGACCAAGTTGTGACCAACGAGAAATGTAAAACAAAAAACATAATTTCATGGCATACTTTTTTGTGATTAGTGTAAAAAGTACAAATATGAAATTTTAAACAAAGATCACACGCCACACTATACTTGCATATCAAATGAATAGAAATTGTAAAGATTAAAGATGCATAAAACCTTTACTCACAACTCACAACACACATGCATAATATTTTAGGACAGCAGACTGTGTATCGTGTTTCTTATTGATTTCAGTGCTGCATTAAAATATGAAATGGTGTAGTGAGTTTGTATTAATCATTAATAGAAAAAACTCTGACTCAACATAATAATATTCTTGAGTCTTGAGTCTCGAGTCTTGAAACAAAGTGGTGTAGTATAATATGTCTCGGTAAAGTAAAATTGGATGCATAGCAGTAAATAAAAGAGTCTTGAATTTCTACTTTTTGTTTTGTAGAAGGCAAGTCTATGAAAGAAAGACCGAGAAATGAGAAAGTATATTACATAGTTACTGTTTATATAAATGATACACCTCACTTCTGTGTACAAAAACAATATCAATTAAAGAAATATCACATGCTTGATCGCTGTATGTACAATGTACTGAATGTACAGTGTACAGCCTACAGATATTGTTTTTCTTCTCATTTTTCGGATGGAGTTGCATGCTTCTCCATTCATGATAATAATATTCGAGTATCAGACACATACGCGTAAAATGATATACCTATACACAAGGTACGATACGATTGAAGGCCGGAGCTCATACATTGTATTTTATGTTTTGTCATTGCTCATAGACTTATAACTTATTACCCGTACTATGTATGTAGTATTTGTAGCATGGTATAATAGAATAGAATATAACATGCACCTCGTATACGATGTAAAGCTTTATGTACTCCACCATAAAATTTAATTATAGCCGTAAATATACTAGATTTAATAATTCAGTAATTGCTATAGATCTTTGAAATCTTAGGGGATCGTAAGGTAACATTTGGCCTACGTACCCTATTTTACATGCTGTACTGAAACTTTACTTTGTGTACTTGATACTTGTTCATTGAACATGCAAGTAAAACTACAGGACATTACACTGGATTCTGGATTCATATTATTGAAATTTACTAGAGAAAGGAAAACGGATACGGAAACTGTAGAAATAAAATGAGATGTTTGCCTCCACCCATGGCCTCACCTATACTTTCAGTAGTCAGTATTTTGGGTATAAATATAATATATTATGTAGCCTGCTCACTACTCACTGCTCACATTTACTGGGAAATAATGTTGTTACATTTGGCTCTCTAGGGAAAACTATGTCTCCATTCGGCATTAGATAGCGGGTAACTGGTGCCGTCTCTATTGACTGACGGTAGACAACAAAACATGTATGTGTACACTGTACACTGTACATCATTCAATAATGAATGTTGTGCATCAGTAATTCAGTGTCAGACCCAAAGCATAATAAATAAGCCACTGCCTTAGAAATTATTTAGTGAAGAGTGAAGATTCGACGACATAAATATTAATAAAAGGAGTAGTGTAGTGTAAAGTAAAAAATTAAGACGGATTCAAAGATACAGGATATAAGGTCTGGATTTTGGGTACCTCGTCAGCATTAACGCAGAAAGAAAAAGACAAAACAAGACTTACAAGGACGGCAATTTTGTTTCTTTGTTTTCTGCATTGAAACTATGTTCGTTACACAAATACGATATACGATGCAACATACAAAAAACACCTGAATAATACATAATACATTATGAAGACAACTCGAGTGGACGTCAAAATTTTAATTGAATGATTTATTATGAATGACACAAAAAATTAGAATTTGCATGTTTTATGAAAAGTAAAGACTTACTTAAAAGTTGTTATCCTAAAGGACGGTGAAAGCAGAGTAGGTAGGACTAACACGTTAGAAGCACAACACAGTCTGGCTAATAATATTTTGGAACTCACAAATTAATTGAACCAAGGTTTTTCAATGTTCGTTTGCTAATTATTATAATAATTTTTAATTTTTAGTGCAGTTTAACAAGAAATAGGAAGGAAGGAAAGCGGTGAAGTTGAGTTGAAATCCAATTTGTTTATGCTGGCTGTTGTAAATTGTAGAATTTCAACGGTGCTGCTCTTAGTCCACGTAGTTCCTTGCAGGAACTGCCGGGTTTCTCTCGTTCTTCCTCTCACCCTCTCCTGCAAAAATAAAAAGGAAGGTCCCAAATTTCCACACTCGCTCTCAACTCTCAGCTCTCAACCAGTACACAGCACTCTTTTCTTTTACTACTCACCACTCATCTTCTACATAATACACAGTACATTCCTACTAACTTGCACAGTGCACATGGCTCGGGTATCTTGTTTTCGCTAAAACTTTTTCCTTCTTCACTCACCATCCCCTATGTACACAGTACACACTACACACGGAGCAGAGAATACTAAAAGTATACATGTACATTGTACAATGTACATCCACAAAAAAGAAGTGTAGAGTAAGAAAAACTTGCACACATCAACAGATACAAACAGAGGATACAAGTTTGATGAAATGTTCTCCTAATCTTCCTTGGCTCCAGACACATCCAGAAAAGGCGAGCACTGGATTTTTGTAGATAGATATGGTAACGATCGTCTAAAGTCTAAATCTATCCACCTAACTGTGTAATATCCATAGAAGTCTCAAGTCTCAAGTTTTTTTGTATCGTAAATCCTGACGATAGTAGACTCCATTCCCATCCACAAAAGAACAACGTTCTCGATTCGCCAATTCTTCACCCATTTTTCAATTTATCATTTCTATATCATATTATTGTACTATCTAACCATCTAACTATCTCCTATCTACAATGTCTTTTGTATTCTGTATGAGCACTCAGCAGACCGAGGTTTCTTTAAATCCTAACATCCATAATAGAACGGACAACAATGAAGATGGTGCATCGAACGGAAGGGAGCATCGAATTTTCTCAAAAATGCGTAATCCTCCGTAATTTTCTTAATTTAAATTAAAAACCTGTCCAGTATTATTATGTTATTATTATGGTCTGCAGGATTTTATTCCCATGAAATATCTAATATCAAACAACATGCATATTGATTTATGCTTTACATTTGCACATGGGCCAAATTAAGAGGGTGTGTAATGTTTAATGTGTAGCATGTAGCCAGTAGCCAATGCCTCATGTTTTTTATGGATTAAAAAGTATAAAAAGCCTTGTCATGTACCTATGATATGTATTATATTTATATTTATATTACAACTTGCACTTGCATTCATGTATCATGCATGTTCCATGGAATATAGAATGTTAGAATGTACAGAATTGTAGAAAGAAACCCTGGCCCTATACCATGCCATGTAAATTTTTTTTATCCTTTTATATCTCTTTCTAGAAAAACTACTTGTATTTCTTCGATTCTTTACCATGTCCTATATAACTCTAAAAAAATGCAAATGTTCTTTATCACTCCTCTCTTTGAAACGGATTCTATGCGTCTCTTCCCTCACTGTCGACTCTAGACTGTAACATGAATACTGTGGGTCATAATAAGGAGGATCTGTACAATTTTTTGGAAGAAGAATACACATTCAACTGATTTCTTTACACATTCACACAAACACAAAGATACTACTAAACAAATGTGATCTGTCTGTGACTTTCGTCTCATCTGTACCACTACTCAAATGTTGAATACTTGTGAAGGGGTTAAGAAAGCGAAAGGAAGACCGACAGCTGAACTCTCACATGGACAATGAACAGTGTAAGTAATATCCAAAATCTACCAACTACCCTCTAGCATCTACAGTGCATGTATGTCATAACATAAGAAATTACCGTATAATGTAGAATATAGAATGTGTAATACAAAAGTATCCGTTGGTGTACATAGGTACATATGCATTTATATTTAGGATGAATAGCTTAGACAACATTTCACTATGTACTATATACTATGCATGCCAAATGCACAATGCCCAGTGTAGATACTAGATACATGCATGCTTTCATTTTGGGGATTTGGAGAAAATTCTTTATGTGTGCACATACAAATCAGTGAGCGAAAGAGTGAGAGGCCAAGAGTTTCTAAAGTGTAAGTATAAAGTATATTATACATGTATGCATAAAATATTTGTCTCTTTATTAATATGTTTGCTGTTTGCCTCTTTCTCTTTCCATTTTCCATGTCGGTTCCTTTCTCATTTCTCTGTCTGGTTTTCTACATACAGCCTACAGTCTACAGACAACGAAGTATAAACGTTTGTTTGTGTGTAGAAACTAGAAACATGTCTAATGTCTACATTCTACATTCTACATGCCCTGTGCATACAGATACAGTGTGCACAAGAAGAAAAATAGTGGTTGTTGGCTTGGATTTCTTCCCATGAACCTATCATGTGTTATACATAGATACAAGTGTAGAAGGTTTCAACTTTCAACTGACTGGCTAGAAAGAAAGACGCATTGGAATTATGTAGAAAAATATTATACCAGTTCGGTTTTCTACTGTACTACTGCTACCGTTCTAGAATCTGGAATCTAGAATCCAGAATCTAGAATCTAGGCTCTAGACTCTAGACTGACTAGGCGACTAGACTAGTACAACTACTTTCTACTTTCTGTTGGATTTCTCTCTCTCGTTCTCTTTCTATAGTCAATAGTAAATGCCGGCGTCTTCCTTTGCCGTTCCATTTGTGTTATTCACAGGAAAGTGGTCGTAGACAGATATGTTGGTAATACTTGAAAAAGTAGTTTATTCTTTCTCCTCTCCTTTTCTCTTATACTATTCACTTTTCATATCCTTCTCTTCCTTCCTTTTACTCTTATACTGTTACTGATATTACGCTTGAAGAGTGAAGGTTTCCAATGATTCGGATTTTCCGTTCTACCCCGTAGATCCATAGTAGTAGGAGATAGGAACAAGGAACACACAACATACACGTACTGTAAAAGAGGCAGAGAGAAAGAAAGAGCGAGGAAATGATAGTAAAAGTAAGTAGGTAAGTGAATAAGTAAAAGTATGAGAAGATGGGAAAGAGTTGTGAAAGCAGAGTTTCTTCTTTCTGTACTCTGTACAATACAGATGCATACATACATACATATTTTACTTTCTCCTGGTAAATGTTACATATGACATTGTCATAATATTTTGTCATGTGTTTTCCAAAAACCTTTTCTGTACTTTGTACCATCCTCCATACTCTATACTCCATACAATATTTTACCCAGTCACCAGTATAGTTTATTTACTACAGAAAAATAAAAAGCCCTTTGGACTGTGGACTCTGGACTGAAACTCAAGTTAATGTTTGGACTTATTGCTGTGTTATTATTGTCTCAACCAATAAACCAGACAAGGTCCTTTTGAGTATCTCGTTTCTTTTGTCCTCTTGTACTGACATGTACAAATTTCAAGTGAAGAGGAAAACATGCAATGAACATAATATATAATGCCAACTTATAGCTTACAGCTACTTTGTCCTGTTTTATGCTTGGAATTTACGTTCGCACAAGTTGTTATTAGTTTTACATTGTACAATGTACATTGCACTTAGTAGAGTGTGTATTGCGTATTGTGCATTGTGTGTACATAACATTTAAAGATTTGGCAAATGAGTATCTTTTTATGACCAATAAGTTTAATTGCATGGCATGGTATAGAAATGTTTATCCTGCTTTTGCTATATATATTTTTGTACTAATATGTTTAAAATTATCATCTTTAATGAGAAACTTATAAAATTGTCCTTTTTGAACTCTATGATATTTTCACATGTGCGTTTTGTCTTTATAAATGTGAATTAAAGTGTTTTGAATTTTCTAAAGCAGGTCGAGGAAGACTCTAGACCCAAGTCTATATCAAGCTAATGTAATGTCTAATGTAATGTAATAAGATGATTCAAGAAGGGAGACAGGAGATACGTTAGACAATGAATTGTAACTTTACGTAAAGATTGATGACAAACTAGATAAAAAGTTTACATACCCAATATTATAAACCTACCATACTTCTACTACCATTGCACAGAGAGACGTGAAAAGAAAAAAAACGAGACAGGCACGCATGAAATAATCATAAAATGAAGATAGGCAAAAGCGATCAATTTTTTCAGCTCTCTCGTTCTCCCGTTTTTACGAGCTTCAATAAGCTGTCAATCAAACTTTTGATTGTATTATAATATAATGTGTTATGCAAGCTCTATCTGACCCTAGACATCTCTAAAAGAGTGACTGCACGAGACCATAGTGATAATGGATATTTTTTTGTCTAGGAGCACAGCCAGACACAATACTAAATTATATTACCCTATATCCAGTAATACAGAAATTTGAAGAAGATCTACTATGAGCATTTTTCATCACACTCTATGTTGTCTATATATTGTATATGCTTATGCACATAGTTTGTATTTATGGTCCATTTATTAGAGCACATATGTTTAAGGAAAAGATATGTACAAGGAGACTTGATATAGATTATGTGTATGTGGTACGCGCATTTGCACAGCGTACATCTGTAATCTGTATGATTGAATTTTACATGTATAATAAAATCTATTCTGGTACATAATACATAATGTTGTAGAGACACTTTATTTATTTTTTATGTCATCTGATCAAATCCATTATTGTGAGCCATAATAAGACAAATGTGAAAAAACTCGTCTGGCTGTAGTCTCGTTTAGTGGGTAGAAAAAAAAATGTGCATACATAGGACACATCTGCTTTATTCTTCCCTACTGAGCCATGACTTGAATTTTTAGGGTAGTGCAGAGAAGCTAGCTACCCTACTAGTCTGATCAGATCTGTCCGTCTGTAAACCCGCATGCGGCCCGCACGGCTATCTCTATCTATAAGTGTGTGCGCCGCAGGCTAAAAAGTCATCACTAAAAAATTGTCATTTTTGGCCGATAATAAACTTGTCCACTTTTTCAAAAATCTTAGAAATCTTAGAAATCTTAGAAAA
>JAQGBH010003097.1:0-21246 GCA_034698265.1 Sminthurinus aureus | reverse complement strand
ATTATACTGTGTGTAGATACGTTAAATATGTATTGAGTTGATGAGAAATAACATGAATTGAAGAGAATACATGTTTACTACAATAAACAATATACAAGTTTGTTCATGTGATTCAATGTCATTGTCTTTTATGAATTACGTTCTAAAATGATTTTAGATTTTAGATGCTTAATGATCTTAAATATTCTATTGAATGGAAATAATACGACGGGAGAAAGTTGAAAATTTTCTTTGCAACTTTCTGTCGCCTCGCTATAAAGAATTATGTGATATGAAAGACGGTACGACACGAGAGAAAGTCTCTATATACATTTAGACAGGGATTTTTACTTTATTACATATTTTATGAATTATGAGTAGAAAAAATACACAGCATGTATGTACACTTAAACATAGTTTAATATTGTGAAATATTTTTACTGTAAAAGGTTTATACACGCTAATAAACGCTTTGAATTTTAGATTACTTAGGCTTATTATCAAACTTATTACTAGAAAAAAGTCTTGTTGTTTACGTATTCATTATTAAAAGGGGTGTTGTATCCAATATCCTATATAACATATTATAACATATATTGTAGAAATAGAAAAAGGTTTATATAAGCACAAGGATAAAATTAGCGAGATATGTATTAGTACAAAACACAAAACACTAAAGAAAATATGTTAGGAGTAGTTGCGGGTTTTCATAATCCAAAACACAGTACGATATGTTATGATGTATAACGTAATAAAAATAGAAAAGCAGTACAAAAAAAGTTTTGCCTAGAACTGAAGAATGCGCGTCTCTTGTTAAATATCCATAAAATTCTACTCATGAAATTTTTTACAGAATTGAATGTTTAACATGAGAATAAAAGAATGAATATTTAGAAGCCCTAAATGAATATATTACGTACAGTAAATGTATATATACATGTATAGAGAGTTTACATAATTGAATTGTGATTAAAGCTAAGGATCAAGGAACATGTATTTTTTTTTGTAGTAAGATCCGAAGGAAAATACAAAATTTTTGTAAACGATGACAAAAACAGATCTCGTGCTCAAAATGATTGAAATTGGCTCATAGCTTATAACAAGAGTTTAGTAAAAGTTTTGTTGGATAAATTTTTCTATCGCTTAGTACTGATGAGTAGATATGTTGAGAATACTTCTTAGTAAATGTAAATATTAAATATTATATCATATTTAAGTAACGATTTAAACTACTTGCTTAATCGGGTAGTGTTTAAAGCTATTTCCCTTTCGTGTAAGAAATATAACATATGCGTAATCAATTTTCAGGATAGTTCCTAAAAAAGGCCTAGTATTATGTTGATAAATGATAAATAATCATAATAATAATACAATACGTTACAAAAACATATGTTTGAAAAATACTGATGAGTTATCATGTTATCAAATCTAATGTTTGTTGGCTATTAACTACAGGGACTCGATATTACATAATATTATATGCTTTTCCTTTAAATCAATGGTTAGAAATTGGCCCAATTAATTAATCTTTTAAAAGTATACATACCGTTTTTCTTGGTTAAGTAGCAAAAGTTTATGACTACATGTTACAACAATAATATCATTATTTACACCTTACTCTATCAGTGAGTAAAAGAATACAATTGGTTCAGCTTCCTTGCCTCATTGTAAATACATTCGAGTTAAAGTCGTCTACGTATGCAAGTCTTTCATTGTTTTTTTTTGTTAAATGCACAGTTTACGTAAAGAAAAAGTATACAGTATACATGACCAATCGGAAAACCAAATAGACGTAGTTTACAGCATGACAAAATATAAGATTTGAATAAATATATACATTATATATATACATTATCATGTTAAACCACGAGATATTCTTTATAATTTTTTATGGATTTTTGCAAATGCTTCCTAAAATGTTTCATCATGTCTGTCGGTTGCAAGGTTATTGTTATTTCTTTACCCACGGCACTGCAAATAACAAATTTAAAAAAAGAACTTTGTTAATTTCATCGTTTATTGGAAAACATTAAAGTTGACGAGTATAAAAAATCAAAAACTAAAATACTAAATTGACTTTGTATTGTATTGAAAAATGTAGTTCCTTACTTTAGACGTTCTTTGACTTCACTTTCTTTAGCCATTAAGCTTAATGGGCGGTTATTTATTTCAGTCAGAAACCAATTACATGTGTGTTGACCATCTGTTTGTCCTGTAATTGGACAATTTGAAGGTAATCTAAAACCAAAAAGAAAATTAATTTTTTACAGTTGTTAAAATGTAGATTGTAGATATGTTGGTATTTATGTACAATAGATAATAGATAGTGAAAAGTTAGAGTGGTATACATAATGATATTAAATTAAAATTATACACATACCCGCTCCTTGATGCCAATCCATTTTTTACAACTTCTCCAATTTCTCCAGAATTTCCAGTACAAACAAGACCAACAGGTTCATCTTTTTTCCTTTTGAGTACTAGTACTCTTCCAAACGGCAGTCTTCGAATTATAAATTCTACTTGCATAGAAGAAACCATTTTAATTGCTCGATATGCTTCGGCACTGTTTTCAACAGTCACGCCTGCAACCTTAACAACTCTATCTCCAACATGAAATGCATAATATAGTATATTTTGTTGTTGTTTCCAACCACAAATGAACACAGCTCCGAGATAATCAACAAACGCAATGCTGTTAATACAGTCTTTTTTCTTTAACACCACACGAACTCCGTTAATATTTTGAATTTCAGCTACTAATCGCATGACTTGTTGTTCTTTTAAGGGGACATGGATACTAGCATTACTTTTGATCCTATCTGAATCACTATATCTTCCTTCTAAATGACCAGAGTTGCCAGTAAAAGACATATCATCTGAACGTATTCGATATTCTCCTTTTCTAAGTCCAATCATTGCCTCAACTGGACGATTCTACACAAAAAATGAATAAAACATACACATAATAATATATTATTCACTATACTTGACACTATAATACTATTAAAAATATGTATCTATAAAAATTGAATACTTTGAACTTTGAATTATAAAGATATAAATAATATATTTCACTTTCTTTTTTTAAAAAAATAAATAAATAAATAAATAAATTACCTCATTAAAAGAATTTTGACTAGAACTTGGTGCATCTGGACATGTTTCGAAAGAACGAATGATATCTGCATTACGTGATCGACTATGTCTACGACGTCCATCTGTATAACCCGTTGGTTGCTCTATACGACTTAAACTAGATGAGCGCTGTGTAGAATTACTTGTACTTCCTCTGTTAAATTTACAATAAAATATATAAAATGAAATAATACATTATTATTTATTTATAAATAGTACTCTTTAAATTAGATACTTTAATTATTTTATTTTTTCAAAAAAAAACAACAAAGCTATGAAAGTTCTGAAACAACGAGTTTACCTGTGAATTCTCTTTGGATCTCGTCTTGGAATCACAGGAGGAGAAGTAGCAATTTCAGTTTCACTTAATCTACTCCGATGTATACTACTACTGCTATGATTATTATTATTGTTATTGTTATTATTTGTTGAATTGTCATGATTTGATACATTCGTAGATGGACCAGGAATATATAAATGCTCATAAATATTTTCATGAGATGTAGATCGTAGAATTTCAGATGGAGCTGAATGTTGTCTCTCATATGATAAAATGGCTTGATTAGAAACTAAAAGTTGTTGCTTAGGTCTTCGGGAAGAAGAATTGGAAGAAGTAGACGATGATGCATTGGTGGTGGTGGAAGAAAAAGTAGAAGACTCTTCAATTGGGTTACATGTAGAAGAAGAAGAAGGAGACGACGATGAAGTCCCGACGTTTTGTACACGACATTGTTGTGGTAGAGAAGGTTTTTTAGTTTTCTTTGATGAAGGTGGAGGTGGTAAACATATAGGACCTTTGGTTGTTGTTGATGATGATGATGTATTTGAAAGGCTACTACTACTACTAATACTACAATTCGTATTTGTAGATAAGGCAGAAGAAGAATTAGATACTGGGTGGTGGTCAAAGTTTAATCGAACTACACTAGTATTTGAAGAATTTGCTCCACTAACAACTACAACTGCTGCAACTGGTTGTTGATTTGTTGTTATTGTTATATTGTCTTCTGTTGTTGATCCAATATTTAAGTTTATTAAGTTGTCACAATTTATTTCTTGATTACTTCTATAAAATTAAAAAATTATTAATAACTAATAACAATAATAATTATTATGATATTTGATATTTATTATATAATTTTTAATTTTTGATCAAATTTTGATGGAAAAAAATTATTATAATAATTGAGAATATCAGGTTACTTACACAGTCTGAGAAATAGTATGTGTAACTGTATCTGTAGCAAAGGTCTGTACAAGTTGCATAGTTGTTCCCAATTCAATATTTCTAGGAGTTGAACTAAGTCTAATTTGTTCACTTTGAGATGGACTACTACTACTAACATTATTATTATTATTATTACTAGTTGTAGTAGGTGTTCCAGTTGAATTCATTTCAATTCTAGATTGAGTAGTAGTAGCTGTTGTTGTTGTGCTGTCATCATCTATAATGTACAAAATATTAAAAGAAAACAAGTTCAATATGCTAGAAAAGAAATTATGAAGGTCTGTTTTTATTACAATCAAGAATAAAGTCTTGAGCTTGTTTGATTTTCTTAAATAATATTATTATATCAAATAAATCAAAATACAATACAAACCTTGTCTTGATATTTCAATTCCCAGTACTGGAGAAATATAACCAAATGGTGGAGGTGGTAATGGTGAATTAGGATCTCGATGTTGTATATGTGATCGATGAAATGGAAAAGGATAATTATTACAACTACTACTACATATTGGTGCTTCTGGTAATTTACTATAAAGATTATCTTTGGGACTTAATATGTGCATTTCTCGTAATTTTCCCGTGAGAGATTCAATCCACTCATTCATTTGTTGTTCTTCAGCAGCAAAAAGACGAACCACTTGATCGGGTAAAGTAACAGCAAACTCATAATCATTATCTTGTCCAGGAATTATGGAGGGTGATACTAAAAAATCAAAAATAGAATTCATATTTTATGTAGAAATACTATCCACCACTTTTGAAATAAATGTATAGATCAACAAAATAATGAACCTCACGTTTTTTTAGCACATGTTTAAAAACATGAGTAAATATAAGCAAAGTGCAAATAAAATTGTATAAAAATAATATATAAGTATTAAATATACCATGTAAACAGGAGTTAAGGTTAATAACTGAAATGGGTTTATGAGTTGTCCCTGCTTTTGGTTCCGGATAAAACTCCAAAAATGGGTGAGTATCATCATGTACACAAAAAACAACCCAATGTTTTTCAACTTTTTTGATAAAAGGTGTTGATTTTTTATCACTAGAACAAATTCTTTTTAACCAAGCATTTTTATGAATTTCTCTAATTGCAGGATGATGTGAATTTGTTGCTCCTCTGGGCCGTCTAGGAATTTCTGTTAAAAAAACGATAAACACATAACATCAAACATACAAAACTTATTATTATTCATAATATTAATTTAATCAAGGCTGTTTTAATATAAAGTAAAATAAAAACTTTTGTGAGAGAGAGAGTTGATAAAATGTATATATAAATGATTTTGTGTTATTGTTTTTAATTTTACCTGGACCAGCCCTTTCATAACTGGTCATATTTTAAACACATTACCAATTAAAGACCACTTCCCTTAAATGCAAAATGAAATACACAAAGTCCTGTTAAATTCATTAACAAAATATTAATCCCAAAAGTACTGTAATATACTAAAATTTCCTATATTCTGAAATTCAAAATATTATAGGAAATGAGTACGAGGTTAAATATTTGGGGTCTTAATATTTCGTGCACATTTGTTTATGTTTTGTATACACAGATCGTTAAAAAAGACAAAAATTTTGATTACGATTTAATAATTTTATACTCGAATAAAATTCAAATGTTTTTTTTTAACCATTTAATTAGGTTTCCTCTGTAAGACTTCAAATCATACTATAATTACTAATTAACTGAAGAACTGCAAAATTTTCAGGTTTTTTATTTACTGTGGCAAGAGTGGTTTATGTCTTTTCGAGTGGCCTAAATCGAACCAAATGGTACGAAATTTTAAACATTTTAGTATCAGGTATCAGGGAGTGAGTGAGATCTTAGAATATAATCTTGCCAGAAGTCACCTAAAAAGCTTTGAAATTTTTAAAAACAACAGCTATCCAAAGTGTATTTACGACTAAATTTTGGGCAATTTCTCAATAAAATGGCCAAGTACCGAATCACTATGGTCCGACACGGTAATAATAATAATAGCTTTATTGTTATTCCAAATCATTGCATACACAAACATACACATTGTTTTACATAGGATAACATTCTACTAATAGCCTACTAACTAGCCTACTAACTACATTAGATGGTCTTTTTTTTGTTATGGTCTTTAATTAGGTGAATCGGAGTGGAATCAAAAAAATTTATTCTGTGGTTGGTATGATGCAAACCTATCCGATAAAGGTATGAATTGCAAATATTTTGGTATAAAAATATGAACCGATAGTATCGGTCCGATACGATTATATAATATTATAGTGCGTCTTAAACTTAGATTATGAGTATTAAAAATTAAACTTACAATGACTATAATATAAACTATAAACAACGTGTACATGTGTGGGATTAAACAAAAGTATATAGCAACGTGTAAAATACGTATGTATGTATTTGATTTGTAGGAGTTGAGGAAGCAAAAAGTGCTGGAAAGGCCCTTAAAGATGCTGGAGTAAAATTTGATTTGGCATTTACATCTTTGTTAACAAGAGCTCAAAAAACTTTGGGTGCCATCTTAGAAGAGACTGGACAACAGGATCTTACAGTTGAAAAAACCTGGCGACTCAATGAACGTCATTATGGTGGTCTTACTGGAATGAATAAAGCGGATACAGCTGCTAAATATGGAGAAGAACAAGTTTTGATCTGGAGAAGAAGTTTTGACATTCCCCCTCCACCCATTGATGAGTATGTGTGCACACACAATCAAAGACGACTATCTTTGAATATATATCAGTGTTAAAATATAAACTATTTCCTAAAGTATAAATTCATGTTTATCATCATAATAATAATTGTAATTATTGAGTGTAACTCTGAATGATTTATTCTATCACAGAACTAACCCATACTACAAATCAATTGTTGAAGATTCAAGATATGCTGGTGAATTGACTCTAGATCAATTTCCAAAATTTGAGTCTTTGAAATTGACCATTGAACGAACACTCCCATATTGGAATGAAAAAATTGTACCAGAAATCAAAGCAGGAAAGAATATCATTATTGCAGCTCATGGTAACAGTCTCCGTGGAATCGTCAAACATCTTGACCAACTTAATGAAGAACAAATTATGGGACTCAATCTTCCCACTGGAATTCCATTTGTCTATGAATTAGATGAGAATTTGAACCCAGTTACCTCTATGCAATTCCTTGGAGATGAAGAAACAGTCAAGTGAGTATATTTTATTATCTATCTGTTATTTTTTTTATACTATCATTGAATTACAGCATTTTTCAAATAGCCAAAAGTAAGCATATATTATATTATCTATAAGTATTAGGTATGAGGAATAAATTCTAAAATGATCATTAAATAATATTCTATATATATTTATTTATTTATGTTCAGAAAAGCGATCGAATCTGTAGCAGCCCAAGGCAAAGCAAAATAAGAAAGAAAAAATGTACGATGTACGGTAATGTCATCTATTATATTATTTATCTCCTTCTGAATCTGGATAACAAAATTATAAACACAGTAAGTATTTACTACAATATTATGGCGTTACATGTACTATGCACTATGCACTGGATGTGTATTATGTTACCTAGATATTATTTGATTTGAAAACAAATCAAACATGAATTATATATATTATACATATATTATATTATATTATTGTGTTATGTAGAATGTAGAACATTATACAAAAAAAGGAAAACAAAAAGTAATGTACTTGTGAATCATTACTTAAACAAATCATAGTCTGCTGTATTGATGTATTAACAATAGAATTATTATAGGTACTTTCGAATAAGAGGAATATATATACTATATATTACATATTATTATACTTAGCTACAAAAACGAATACTAAAACGAAATCAAACAATCTCATCAAATTCTAATAATATGTGATGTAGTGTGTGACAAAACAATAAATTATAAAAGTATATCTTCAAATCATTCTAAAGGATATAAAAAATTATAAAATGCTAAGATATATTTATCTATATATATATACACTATACATAATTAGACATGCGTGTTCAACTGTAGATGAAATATGTTAATTTTTAGTCAAATCGAAATCGAAATAATACAAAAATAAATGATGAGGATGATGATGATTAGTCAAATGTAAGTTATCAGTGATAACTTATAAAACACACACAAAATATTATGCAATGTTAATTATTATATTACATATATGCGTATACTGAACATGAGCAAAGAAAACGAATAAATAACATGTAATGATAATATTGAGTAATAGCTAATCAATACGAGAAACATTTTTATTCATTATTCGATGATATACTGGAATACTTTTTCAGAATGTAATAAATGCCATAAAGTATAAATACAAATCATAAAAATATAATTACAGGTATAGTTTAATTTGTTTTTCAAAATCTTTCAAAACCTAATCAGAAAATAATGTAGGTAAACGATTTGAATAATCTATGTAGGTATATATCCTACATAATCATACATATAATCATATAATATGATAAATGGTAATAAATTGACATTTTTTAGCAGACGCATAATTATACAATATATTCAGAAATTTACTCATAATATATTCATTGTACATCATCAATGAAAATAAATAAAAAGTAATAGGACTATTATTTATACATGTATTAATTAATTATATCTTCTTCTTCATGGTACTAGATACTGTCAACTACATACTTAATGTACGGTAGTGCAAATGATACATGATGAGCATGTGAGAGCATTTTAGGTTTTACATTTTATGTATTTTGTCAGTTGTACGCGTTTACTGGGTATATATAACTACTAGCATACCGTTATATATTTTGTTATGGTATAAAATTTACACTTTTTTTTTATTCATTAGGACGTTCTAATATCTATGTATCGGTCTATATCCTGGCTTTTCTTGATACTTTGTCATATACTTCGGGAAAGGCACTTATGCATTGGTATTTTTTTCGTAGTTCATCATATAAAGTATGGTCAAACATTTTACGAAATTCATCTCGTGACATGAAAGTGTCTGCATATAACATTTGAAATCTATTAAAAAAAACAAAATACACATGAACTATGAATTACAAATGATTATTGTTTTCAAAGCTACCGTACTTATGTATTCTCTATAGGTATTAGATATTAGATAATATTAGCATACGTACCCGTGAACTTTTCTCACAAATTCCTCTAGTTCTCGTGTTGTCGTTACTGCATTGTACGTTTTAACTTTCGGTATGCCATACGCACCAATGTCAACATATAGCTCGGCTTCTTTCCCCATTGGATGAAGCATTCCTGGATTATTTTCCAATTTGAATGGACAAAGCCACAATGGATAAATCTATAAATGATACATGACAAACAATTTAGGCAATGTATTTTTGAATATTCATTTCACGAACATGCTATAAAAACTTCATGTATGTATGGTTTGTCATTTTTTGAGACATTATGAATTTGATTTGTCATCTTATACATATGATAGATATACTTACTTTTGTAAGGCGATCAAATTCAAGAATAGAGTCTTTCAAACAGTTCAATGGAACCAGCATGTCCTGAATCATATGTTGTTCTTCATACAATTTTTTGACAGCATCCGGTTGTGTAAGTTTCAATAGGGAAACTTTTGGAGGCACCATCCAGCCAAGCTTTTTTAAACAAAGGAAAATAAGAAAACAACTTGTTAAACTTTCTCCTGCTTTCTCTAATAGTAGTAGTACTAAGTTCAGTTACAACTTCTCTGTCATTTTATACTGTTAACTTTTAACCCCATAAATTGTTCTTTTGCAGAACAATTTATTCTTCCTTCATATCATTATCATTAGTTTTTCTTAATGTTTGTTACATTAAATATTTAGTGTTGCTCATACCAGATAACGGAAAATGGGATTATTTCCAAATGGTATAATTTCTTGAATTTCCCAAAATATTGATCTCGAGTGACGATGATAATAGTGTCTTAATGGAATGTATTCTACTGCTGGACCTTCACTTAGAAAACGTTCCACATGCTTGAAAAACCATGGTTTATGCCATAGTCCGATTTTATTTAACTGAAAAAAAATGGAAGAAATGCTTGCACTAATGTAGTCTGTACAAAGGATACTTGAATATTTTATTATAACTGACCAACATTGTACATTGTACACTGTACATCGATATAATATTATGTAAGTATAATGTATAAGCTCAGTAGTGTGTAGTTCTTAGTAAGCACATTCATGTATAAAGCGCATATAAAATGGAAACGTACCTTTCCTGGCTCGACAGAAGTCACCTGATTACCTGCAATAAAAAAAAAACGTGAAAATAGAAACTAACATTTCCCTTCGCATTGAATATTATGGTATGTGAATGCAAATTATTTAACTGATTTTATCATTTGACTGACGGTTGACAGTAGTATAGTATAGTACACACTTACCGACCATAATAACTGCTTTGTCTTTACTGAACATTATTCCTTCGACAAACTGATTGTCTGTCGGTTTTTTTGTGTACTCTTCAAATAACTTACAAGCCTCATCAAGTGTATTGGCAGGATAGTATTCTAGTTTTACAAATCTGCAAGCATTACATGAAACAAAAAAAATCCGTAATTTATTTGATATTTATAGGTTGAAAAAGGAAGATTATTCTAGGAATGGAGTTTTGAAAAACTTCAAAGCATACATAGAAAATTCCATCTGTATATTTTAAGTACGGTATATTATGAGATATAACAAATAAATAAAAAATATCAAACCTATTGGCTGGAATAATTTTTATTTCGACGGCAGTGAGAAAACCAAGAGTCCCATATGACCAAGGAATAGCATAATAAAGGTCAGAATTTTCATCCTGCAAGAACATGGAGAAATATTTGTTTTCATTATTACATTTTATTTTTTTATGTTAAAACCTGTAAGATAGCCTTTTATCTCATTTTCAAGTCTCACCTAGTGGTGAGATATATTTATTTGTTAATGCTCTTAGCTTATAAATTGTACGTACAACGTACAAACTACACACCCATGTGTTGTACCTGGGTCTACGCAGTCATAGTTTATATATCTATATACGTGTATTATTCTGTTTCTTGTTTTTCCTCCATGAAGAATTTTCAAGGGTATATTTATTTGTATTGCAGGATAAAGTGGATGGAAATTAATTTTAGTAGTTCAACTTTTTGTAATCAAGAATCCAGTTTCATAGGTCTAGCAACAAAAACAAGTGCTACTACTATTCCTTTGTATACATTATACCTACATTACCTACATACAATACACAATACACACAGCATCTATGAATATTTTTTTCATGTACATGAATTTCAGATCGAGTACTTTTAGGCTTGTGAATTTGAAACGATTCATTTTTAAAAACAAATCTCCTATAAAAAAAAACATACACGGAAAACTCATAACTCCTAACAAACTTACAATTTTGTAGGTTTCACAACTTTTTAAAAACATTTTTTTAAAAAGGAAGAGTAAGTTCTTGGCTTCAAGAAGGTATAATACTGTTTTTTGAACACGTGTAGAATGTAGAATGTATAACCAGTTAGAGTACAGTGCTAAATCCTAATTCTTGATTCTTGATTGTGTAGTTATAGCTTATAGAGAGGAAGAAAATAAGAAGTGCAAAAATGTGCAATAAAATAATCTAGATTCTAGATTACTCTTGATTTTCTGCAGCTGTCTTAATTCTTAATCTATGTGAAATGAAACAAAAAATATCCTACGTAGGTATACATTATACATGTTATTTTATTAAATAAAAAAACCAAAGATACCTACCTTTGAACACTTTACTCGTTCTCCATTAGAAAGAACGAGTTCGTATGAGAGGCAAATGTGCTGGAAAAGTCCATATTTATGTGACGACGTCTCAATTCCTGTACCCATTACAAGTCCACCTGCAAGTATGGGATAATTATGTTTATGATAACTAAAAAGGAAGAAATAATTTGATTGATGTCATGATATAACTATAGGCAATAATGTAACATAAAACATGCAATAGTGTAAAGTGTGCATTGTGGGCATACATGCATAATTTGACATAGACAACAATCGCATGTGCAGGTAATTAACTCAGTAAATAGTAAATAGTTCAGACACTGACCAACAGTTAAATCGTCTAGTTCAGGAAGTACAGGAATGCTCCAACCAAGCGGTTCAAGCGTTGCTGTTAGTTGACCCATTGTAACTAAAGGCTCGACAGTGACGGTTTCGTTTTTGACATCCACAGAGACGATATCAACCATGTTAACACTAACATTGAACAGTGTTTCTTTGTACTTTGGTTGTCTAAAAATATTAAACATTGTCAATTGTCATAAATTTTAATAAAGCATTGGTAATAGGTAATTACTAAAATTCCATAACAAGAGTGACTTTGTAGAGAGAAATGAGAGAACTAGTGAAGTGAATAATACCATTCTGAGTTTTGAGTTCTGTGCTTGTATGATGTATGATTCAATAAATAATGGAAAAATTTTCTCACAAGTAGCAAAAGTAAAAGTACCTGAAACAGATCGTTTGCCAACCAGCTCTTGCTGTACACATTTGCTTTTTTCCTCCTTCTGCTTTCCATTGTTTCACCTGAAAATTAAAGGTAAAACATAAAGTTGGTTAATTCAAAATTTAAGAGCTGCGTAGCACCTCTCAACGTTTTTTTTCTTTGTGTCATTCATCATTCATCACCGGATCATTTTTCAAAAACTAAATACACATTGGATTCGCTAAAGAGTTAAACATTTAAGTACACAATAAATAGTATTTTTTTGATAAACAAAAAACCAAATCCTACTTAATATTGTAGATTTTATGTATGATGTATGATGATATAACATGTAATCATCATAAAATCGTCAAGCGGAAATAGTAGAAAAAAAATGAACCAGCAGAAAACAATTTTGAATACACCTGTTTTCTGTTGGAGATTAAATTATCAAATCTGTTATCTGCGGGCTAAAGGCTAAAGTACCTACGTCTAATATCCACCTGTACAATGAGATGCGGACGTATAAACCCCGCAGACTATAAAAAAAGATCTGGGATTACCTATAAATTTTAGGTATAGGAAGCGTATAAACGTCAGAGGTATCTCATGTATATGGTGAAATATTATGATCTGATGAATGTAACAGACGTACATTGTAAATTCTAATGATTTATATTTCCTGGTCATTGGACACAGAATATTCGTTTCTTAAGTGTATATAATTTTAGTTGATGGAACTATATTTTGTTTCAAGTTTTGTCCAGTACTAATTTTGCACTTGAAATGTTTTAACATGACAAATCAGAGCTGATACTTCCAAGATTTATAAGCAATGTATTTTAGTAGTGATTTAATATCCACATTACACCTACCTCGTACATGAATATATTATGTAACTTTTCCTGTACAATTTACAGTACAGTTTCATTCTTCTACTTTCACTTGCCCCTTCCTACAGATGCTAAAAGAACTGACCATCCGTTTTTACAGTTCATTTGACTGTAGCTGACACTATACAGTATTCAATTTCAACGCAAGAACGACTAATAGAATCCAGATATTTCGATTTTTTCAGGTGTGATGCTCGAAAGTTTGATAAATTTAGAGAGAAATGTACAATGTACATTGTACATGCTTAAATATGTATTGTGTAGTAGTTTTGATTTTTGATAGCATGGCACGTTTCATTGATAAGTACCAGTTAATGTTATCATTTATAGTGGCTTGTGGAGAACAGCTGTTATCTGTACATTTAATAATTATTATGCTTGATGAGGTTCTAAACTCTACGACATTCATTCTCTATATTCTTTATACTCTCACTATTTGCTTAAAAAATTGTGCTTTCCTCTATTCACACATTATTCCAGATTTAGCATCTCAAATCTCCAGCTAATCATTTAATGTTATCTCCTGAATTTTGCTGAATGGACAAAAGGGAATCAATTTTTCGCACATATACGTATAATTTGAAATTTAAACTTTATATTAATCCAACATCCCACACTACATTTTCTCGCCATACATTATACACAATACGAGAGAGAGATTCTACTCTAAACTGTAAGGGAGCTTTTAATACATTTTTCCGTCGTTACGTAGATATCTAGACTTTTATATTCAGCAATATACACTACACTTCAGTACAGTAATAAAAATATGCTCTGGCATGAACAATTTATATCATACATTTTCCCTTTTGAAACTTGAAATTCGCAATTCACAACGAGCATCTTATTTTTTCTTTCTAGTATAGTTTGAAGCTTGAATTTTGAGTTTTGAGTTGTATGTACAATATGTACGATTTGTACATCGACTCTGCCAAATCCGAAAATAAAATGTATTTATAGGAGCATAAATATTTATAGACTTTTTTTGTCGCCCCTTGCGAATTGTGAATAGTAAAACGCAAAACCAACGTGATTAGCTGTGTGCTAAAAACATGTGATAAGTATTTTTGACAGGCTTGTAGATTTTAGTTCTTAGACCCAAGACCGTACAAAGTACAAATGCACAAATTTGTCACAATGTATATAAATAAGTAGTTGCACAACACACTATAAAATAAGAACAAGGTGTGTGTAGTGTCTATAAGCCTTTATATTACCTTTGCCTTTGGATTTTGAATTTTGAATCATCTAATATATTATTATGATTTGAAAGCTTAAAAAGTAAAAAGTCAAAATTACATGTACTATAAACTATAAATCATGGTTTATTGTGCTGTGAAGTGTGCAGTGTGCACCATTTTACATGATATGAAAAAAACGACCCTCGACAAATGCAAAGTAAAATCTAACACTAGTTGTGTTTGTGTGTGTTGTGTGTGACATTGTCATAATACATAATACAACTTAGACAATATGCAGAGGACTTTCATGGTTTTGGATTATGAATTTAAATGAGGTTTAACAAGTCGAAGTATTAGTCAAGTCATTGCTTATACTTACATTATACATTACAAATTACAATGTAATGTATAAACTACAAAATTACAAACCATTGCCGGAGATTGGAGATCCACTACTATGAATTATGTATGTATGTATATAAAACAAGCAGTGTTAAATCTATGTACATTGTACATTCCGTGGTCAATGATTGACCTTGAGTGAGCGAGAGAGAGCAGCATATACTAAGAACAAATTTCGGCTCTTATGACGTGTATTAACACAGAATGCAGAACATAGCATTCTGTATTCTCCATGTACAATGTGCACTGTACATTGTACATGTACGAACAAAATACACTGTTCTACTTTATACTATATTATACTATATTCTGTATTGTACTACGTACATACTTTTTTTTTTAAATGTAAAATGTAAATTCATTTCCAAGATTTTGTATAATATATTACACATGTAGAGAAATTGAGTAAATGACATTTGTTTTCCTCAAAGTAAAATCCCATCGAACGCTACTTTTCAACCACGAACCAAGACCCAAGACAGTCTATTACACATGAACTTTATTTAGCAGTAGCAGTTCGCAAACCGCATGTACGAAAAATTCTCTGTATAGTCCATAGCCAGCTACTATTTAGCTACTACCTACCAGCTATCACACCAAAAGTTGTACATATAGAGTCTATTGATTATGTGCCGTCTGCCGTCTTATATATATCATTCCTACTTCTTCTTTTTGGACTCTCGCTCTCTTTTACCCTTTTTGTTAAATAAAAGCATGGTTTTCCACAGAGACTAAAACTAAAATTGTACCTCTGTGTTAGTATTGAAAATTGTAAATTCTAATTTGGAATCCTTCTGTTGTCTGTCTTTTGCTTTCTTTACGTATTATAGAATGACAAATATGTCGAAATCTAACGAATAGCGAATGTCGACACGAACTTTGATATAATCAGTATAAGATCATGCAAAAAGTTTTGTATATAACAAGAGCTTGATATGTAGTATGTAGTTGACTTGGCTTTCGTGGAATAATGAATTCCAAAAGTTGAACTCAAACTCAAACTCAATATTCGAGCATTCAACTCATTAAATAATCATGATAATTGTCTAGTACACTCATTCATTCATTATTCATATCCATATCCATATCCATATCCATATCCATACAGACTTTTTATAATACACATGATACATGATGATTCGTTGATTGTTATTTTATGTGAAATAACAGATTCACAAGGAAAATAAACAATGGTGGTGTCATGTTATGACGGTATGAAATTTCACGCACGCACATCAATATTAAAACTACTAAGTACTTGATTTTACTCTTAATACATTTTTACCTACTATAAATTTTTTAGAGTGAGTTGAAAGCTTTAAGAATCTATTATATAATAACTATATAATGAAAAATGAGCTTCAAATTTCCAAATACTGGATTAGTGGAATACTGGATTATAGATTCTAGATTCTAGACTACAGATAACGGTTTATGAATAATGAATAATATAAATAAAATAATGGTAATTTATGGAGATTACGGGTAGGACGGATGTCCGTCTTTATATTTTTTTGTTTTTTTAGTTACCTGAGCTTGAACATGACTGACTTTTTTGTCATGTGTTTTTGGAGCAGAGTTAAGTTGAAAGACAATCCATGTTCTAATGTAGAAATAGACATCATAAACTACGCTCATGGGCAGTAAGAAGAAACAGACAAAGACCCAACGATAATGTATGAGAATGTGCTCAATTACTTGATTCACTTGGGTTCTTATCTCCATGTTTTCTTATTGATAGTTTATATTGACACTGTTACTAAAAAAATTGTTATTATAAAATGTAAAATGTCCAATTAACAGATACATAAAATGTGTACTGTCTACTATCAACTACCAGCTATGCTATGTCCGTATTTATTTTTAATTTTTTCACTTTATTACATGTATTGGAGTCAGTCCATCAGTCCAGTTCACACAAAACACAAACAGTCCACACACAATTAGACACAGCACAATACAGAACAGTGCATTCACGTTGTCGGCTGTAGACCAACTAAGGATAAGACATCAAATTCAAAGTCAAATGGAGAAGAAACGAACAAGGAGAACGAGCCCAAGGAGCAGAAGCACTGAAACATGAACAAAGTATATTATATTTTTATATTAAACCAATTCTTATACATAGTATATAGGTAGAAATATTCTCCTTTTTTTATACTCGTCTTTGAGGCAGTCCCAACTCCTCACCAACTAGCTCCACATTGTACAATGATAGATTTTTTTCTGAACATGTTATGTGTGTAGTGTGTAGCCGGCTTGTGTGCTGTGCTATGCTTTGATATTTGCTGCTGTGCAGTATGCAGTAGTAAAAAATACAATATTAGCATCCGTGTAGTCGACGTCATCTAAAAATCCCAAGCAAAAGTTTTACCTTTTTCTAAACACTGAGTTACATTGCGTATAATAAAACTGGCCAACGCTCAACACTAACCTCAGCGAGTCTTGACTCTTGTCTTCTCCTTGATGTTTTTGTTTTAAGATTTTTTTATACTTTATACTTGCTTAGAAAATCTGAAATCTGAAACATGAAAGAAAATGAAAACAAGTCAAACGCCAATACGAGTAATAAAAAAGGAAACAAAACACTTTCCATGTTTCTTGTGTAACAAATCTGAATCAAAACCCCGATGAAAAGTGTAACGAAAACAGGCTTATGACTTTTGTCAAAATGTACAGCAATATAAATCATAAATAAAAAATATGCTCATAAAACCACCAGAAAATGCAATGGAAAATGGAAAAAAAGAGTAGAATAGTATAATATATATATATATCAAAACTTCTATAGTAGTCTAGTGTTTAGTAGTAGGCCTCTAGTAGGTAGTAGGAAATAGCATAGAAATGAAGAATTTGAAGGAACGTTTTTTTTAAAACGCTGCTCGCTGCTTGTGTGTAATCAGTAATTGGCTGTATTTTTTATTAATATATCTGGTTTATTTGAAATCTTATACAATATAATAATAATAATTGTCATGCAGTTAAAGTTAACTTTTCTAATTATACATATGAATATAACACTCGTAATTCGTACTCTTGTAATTTGTAATACATTAACCTTAAGAGTCATACAATATAATCATCATATATATATATGTACTATATGTAATACGTAGCTTAACATCCTAACGAACGGTTTATTTTGTATAATAATATTATATTAATTCATTCCAAGTTCCAACGCTTGTTTCTTTTAATTTTAAGTAAAACTATGTGTATTGACTATCGACTACAGAATACAGAAGAAACAGTATCATCAGACTACTAATGACAAATGTATGTTATAGAATATAACAGCAAAATTCTTTTTAAATAATAAATAGATGAGTATGTGAATGTGTATTTCATATCTTTATTCAATGACAGAGATACATAGTAAATACCTGCTTAGCAGTCATTAGCAATTAGTTGCTAATTACTCAAATGTAGCATCATTCATTATATTTTGTACCTACAATCGTCTAAAGATGTTTATTATGCTGCTGAGTACTACATAATATTATATGATCATGAAGGAAGATTTTAAGGAGAACAGAGACGCTGTATATGATGTCAATAAATAGCATGTTTCACATTAGACTACTACTACAAGACGGTAAAGCTCTCGACACACATATGTATATATACTTTATGCGATCCTTGTTATAATATACTTCCTATAGTTTCAATTGTACAATCATTATAAAAACTTGTGGTCAAAAATATAATTAACAATTAATGACAAATTTGAAGGCTGTGTGTAATGTATTATTCATACATGTGTACACATAATATATAATATATAATATTATATTATTTCAATCCTAAAACATATTGTATCCAATTTTCAATGTATTTATAATAATATTCGTTACCTAAATATTTATCCTACACCTTATCCCATATACTTATTTGTATTTTGTACGTGTGTATATAATATATGTTGTATAATATGTTGTACGAAACAAAAGAATCAAAAATGATAAACTCAATTTTCTCATGTGATTTTTTCTGCCTATACTCACCTAATATCTTTGCAAAAGTGCTTTGAATTTTTTCTCCTACATGTACATAACGAAGATGACGAATGGAGCACCACACTATAAATAAATAATTATTCTTTTTTTCCATAATATGTTTATCTATTATCTACACCTATCTCCAAATCGACATAGGCTATAATGCTCTACACGTAAATGTATATGTATACGCATTACGCATATTGAATGTTACTTATATATTTTTATGTATAACTTTTATAAATATAAATACGTCTAGAAAAAATTATCACGCATATATATCTCCATGTATCTCAGGAGAGTCTCATGAAACATAATATGTATAATACATACATACATACCTATACCAATTAATTTATTAATCCGTGGAGAACATTTTTCTTATAAATCCACAGTCGCTGAAATTTTTCAGCCAAGAAGCAAAACTTTCTCCTTTCTCTTTTTGTGTAAGAGTGAAAGTTTTCACTTTTCTTTTTCAAACAACGATATGATTCCAAAATCGTTACATATTTAATACTTTATACTTTTTGTATTACTTCGCATAAGGACACATATATTATATCTATATACTTACGCACTACATACACATGTATCATAATGGGATAACGATTAATATATAAATATGTATAATGTATATATTGTATATAACTATAATAATAATACAGAGTGTAGTTCTCTCTGTGTATTTTATGCTAAATATGTGTTGCATTTCCAAATACTAGAATTTTTCACTATATCATCTCGTCTTTTCATAGAGGGTACAAAAGAAAAACAATATATAACACTATATGTAAGTATGATTATATTTTGGAACTTTTAATACTTTTCTTTATTTTTAATGCGCGCATTACATTATTAAGGTATATAACACGGGAGTTGTATTTAAGTTGTATATAATAAGTATATATTATGTAACATTACAAGAATTATTACATAGCGATTATACATAATACATCATATAATAGGAATATATATATTATATCGTTCAAAACAAAAAATAACAACAAAACAAACAATTAAAATGTACTTAACATTTAATGTGTAAATGTTATATATACTATGTGCATTTTCTTGTATCAGACATTAATGAGAGATAACAAAATCAATCAATCGATGAATATCAATAATTATTTAATTAATAATGTAGTAAAATAATAGAATACGTAGTATTTAGTGTTGTTGTTATTGTAAACAGTTATTTATTGTTTATTGATAAACATAAATGCATTATTATACAGGTCGATCAAAAAAAGGAGAAGATGTTGCATACATCATAATTTCATCCCCTCCTTTCTCCTGTCTCCCTCATTGTAAATATAGGAAAATTGTCAAAAAAACCATACTCTATAAAGTATAATATATAGGCAATAAATTATGACACGTTTATCTTGACATTTTGTAAAATTCCTTCAGTCAATACAAAATACTTTTATTCTGACAAGTCAAGTAACGGAGAGTAATATATGATTGGAGTTTTATATATATATACATATATTTTGTATATATATGCATACATATATATTCAAGATAAAGGATAAGAATACTTTCAATTAACTTGTAAGTAAAATAGTAGTAAACAATAATAATAATGAGAGGAACAATTTTAGTTTTTTTTGTTGTATTCATACTATACACATATTATACATCCTATACACGTGTATGCATATACAGCAAGTAAGCAAGTATTAAAATGATTTCAAGGATTAACTACTATAAAATATTATAATAATTATCATAGTATTATTGTCATTAATAAAATATATTGACAAAAAAAAATTGATTGAAAGAAATATTCGGCAGCATATGAGATTGAATAAAAATATTTTGATGTATATACTATATGTATAATACAAATACAACAAAAATTGCATTACTTAAACGTACAAAACAAACATAACTTGTGTAAGAGAGATATATAGGAATAAAAGGAATATAATAATATTATATTAAATAATAACAAATGTATTATATCAGTATTAT
>JAQGBH010003096.1:0-21251 GCA_034698265.1 Sminthurinus aureus | reverse complement strand
AGCTCTTGTACTGAAGTATGTGAATATGCAATAAAGCCTATATGGCCGAGCTGGTACTTTTCATACATAGTTCTACAAATTATGTATTACAGTACACAGTATACGAAAAATGTCAACAGAATAGTTCACGACGATGATGATGATGAAATTTTAGCAATCTTAAAAGTCATAAAATGATATGATTAATAAGACTTTCAACTTTCGTCATACTTTTTATCAATTTATAGAAAAGGAATTAATAACTCCTCCTCTCAACGGATTAATTTTGCCTGGAGTGACAAGGCAAAGTATTCTCGATTTGATGCTCGAGTGGAATGAATTCAAAATCACAGAAAGACCAATGCCAATGGAGGAACTGATTCAGCTAAACAAGGAAAAAAGAGTAAGTTTTTCAGTGATACATATCACATTATATAGTTTGTGACTATTTTTTGTATGTTATGTTTCCTTACGAATTTATATCAATATAACTATTACAAAATGATAAATGCCACTGTAGTAGTATGAACTTCATTCATCCCATACACACATGTATAATGTATGGTGCATACTGCATACTACATACTATATAATATTATATATGCATGTATCTAGTAATATCCAGTGCAAACTAGTATGTATTACTGTAGTGTGCGTTATTTATAATTTATTACAATATTATTATGATGACTAGGTTGTTGATAATTTTCTTAAGTATAAGCATTTCATATGATATTACGCAAGTGTCATATTTTCTGTGTTCATGTAGGTATACATATTATGTAAATTTCTCACTTTTGATCTCAAATGATAAAAAGAAAGGTTACGTGCAATATGTTTCCATAACTGATGAAGGTGTAGAATATAGCTCACTTTCTAATGTTGATGACTTTTTGTGTCTATTTTTACAGCTTTTGGAAGTTTTTGGAGCTGGAACAGCGTGTATCGTCTGTCCGATCAGTGGCATTAACTATGTTGGTCAAAACCTCCATATTCCAACCGTTGAGCACGAAAATCCGTTGTGCATGAGAATTCTGTCAAGTCTTCAAGATATTTACTATGGTAGAGTTAATCACAAATGGTCGGTTCTAGTCGATTAGTTATAGTATAGATTTTATTTTTTGTTTTTTTTGTTGTACTTATTATTGTTGTTCTTAAATATTTCATAAAAAAGTGAATCTAAAAATGAAAGAAAGAAATTATCTCGTATCATATTGAACATTAAAATGCGTTTTTTATTTTGTTTTAGAATAGTTAGGTATATAAAAAGGAAATAATATTCTTTATATGTATAGTGTAAAAAATATGGTATATAGTACATTTCACGAGATTTAAAATATATATAGATTTTATAACCATATACGATTTATTATGAATTATGAAGTTTAAAATTTCAAATCTCATTGATTCAGATACATAGATATATATATATTATTGGTTAAAACTTGGCATCTTATTGCTAGCTAGAAAAGCGCCCATTTATAGGCAATATCTACAACAGTTTTTTTTTCGATACGCCGTTTTGTCTTTTGTCCAGTATTTTAATTTCTTACAATTCATGTGTGTTGATCATACTTTTTATCGTGCAAAAGACAGGACAACATTATAGTATATCTTTATATATATATATATCATATTATGCATGTTATTTCTTCTTACATGCTAAGTTTAAATTTATAGGCAAATCTCACAGAATATAGAACGTAAAAAAAACTCCATTCTGATGCTAAAGTTTTGTAGACAAAAGTGGTATTTGTGCTGCTCAACCGAGTTGTAAAACTTAGTACATAGTATTAGCTGCAGGCCTCTATAAATTTTTTCGTTATTATAGAATAAATTAAGTATATACATATGGTACTTTAATATGTGTGTACATGTTATATTACATGCAAGTTGAAATCTATACTTGTTACTGAAAATACTGTTATATACGTAAAACTTAAAGCGTGAGACAGAAATCAGGTAGCTCATTTACTTTCGAAACGCAAAATACTAAATAAATTACAGTCTGTAATCATGTTTTATTAAACACTAATCAGTCAAAAAAGCGTAAAATTCTAAAAATTGAAAAACGTTTTCGTCATAGTTGTTCAAATTACAGAGAAGAATATACATTATTGCAATATTTTGAAGAATGCTTAACTTACGTTACATCGTTCAAGGTACATGACAGTTATCGGTTATATTTTAGATTTATTAGATTTGATATAGAGGAAATATATCGAGGCTTATCTAAACGAAAAGACCACGTTCCATGTTATAGACATGGAACATGGCCTTTTCGTTTAGATAAGCCTCGATATACATAAAGACGGCCAAAATGAAACAGATTTTTAAATGTTCATCAATGAATTTAAAAAGATGGTATTGTGATTACACTGCTAATTTAGTACATTATATCGATGTAATATATTGTGAAAGCAACTGAAACCCATGTCTTCCACACGGATATTTAGAGCTATCTATTTTGTAGGTCATGTATAGGCTTCCGTACTTATATATCTACTACTGACTTTTATAGATTCAATATTATTAATACATTATTTGTATGTGTATAGTACTTATTTGTGATTTTAGAATATAATATAAATATGCTCTATCGAATCGCGTTCTGCAGACGCACTTCTTCTTTTAGTTCCATTTCTTGATACAATTTTATTTTATAGTCGTTTTTTTTTTGGATATAATTTTTACTAAACACATTTTTTGGAGCTTGGAACTCTAGCACTTTTATATTCCAAATTTTGTGTATATAGATTATTATATGGACATTTAATATAATACAATGTACAGCAATATTTAAACATCAATTTGAGTATTATATAATATGTGCACTAGTTTTTGCGATTACTTTTTTGTTACAACTTTACTCTTTGTATCATGTTAATTTCGGTATCAGGTTAAAATAAATAACAGGTAGATTGAGATGAGTTATGTACGTGATGTTATTCGTTTAGTTAAAATATGGTTAAAAAAATATGTATACTGTAAACGTACTATGTACTTGTACACTAATTTGTAAAATGGGAGTGGCAAACAAAACTACATTGACAATCAAACATGTTTTTGATCTTCGATTTGCTTACGGATACTGTAGAGCTTTAGTTATATATTATAATACATAACATTAGTGAATATTTTACAGTTTATTAACAAGTATTTGTTGCGTGTACATACAAGTGTACTTCTGTCTCAACTTAATTAGCGTACATTATTCCTTATATTATAGGTATTTCCTTGACGATTTTTAGAGATAGTTCTCTGTGAGTACAATAATACGCCGTTAAAATTGGTAATAGTGTTGTTCAGTGGTTGAATCTCCAGAGAAAAGTGAGACAGTGAAAGTAATATAGGATATAATTGTGAATGTCGTATCTAGACTGTACACGCAAATTACATGTCGTCTGCTTTAGCAGAATTGAGAAGAGCATAGACGATGTTCTCTGAAAAACATAAAAACACTAATACCAATAAAAAAATTTGAACTCTCTAGATAAAATTTCCAGTCAAGTACTCTTTAGCAGCTTAATGTATAGTCTAATAAATTCTCCACCGTATGTAATTGGCTCTATGAATAATATATTCGTAAATACAACTTTAGGCTGAAAAGACTCTAGATACGTGCAATGAAATATTCTATAGATATTTTACTGTACAACGCCAAAACTTTAATAATGACTTGACAGCAAATTGTTTTACGATAAAATGTAAGACTATATGTGAAAATGTGTGCCTTGCAGAGGAAAAGTCAAGAACAAAGAACAATATATATATATAATATTATGATAACAATAATTCCTACATGTACCTTCAAATACATATATATACAAATATATTATAGCGTGGTCTGCACATCAGTAAAACTACTGTCTTGTGTTATAAAACTGTGTATAGATAAAATATTATGTACTTAATATTTTTAATCTTAAATCATTTTGTATGTATCAAAATCAAGCAGTCTATACTTTTGTAACGTAAATATATACATATTATAATATTGGAAAAAGTACGGATTGTGAAACTGCGCTATATACAGAAAACACACTTGGTGTTAAATTAAAATGAAGGATTTTTCGTTCACACATTACAGTCTACATATTATATGAATATACATATTGACAAAAAGAAAACTCTAGAATACAGGAATACGGATAGCCTTAAATGCACATAAATTTACACGTTTAGAGTAAAACGGTACGCGAGTGTATATATATATATATATATGTATGTTTACCAACGATATATAGCTACGTACTATATAATATAGTTAGCCATGTATACTAATTACTAAAACATGACTGCATTCAATATATATTATGGTAATGATGAATGATGAAATGATTATACAATAATATTACGATTAAACAATCAAACACCAATGTTGTCCACAGAGTTAAAATAATTCTAATTAAATGTTTTGTATTCTAAAACGCAACAAGAACAAATCCCTTTAAATTCTTGTCTAAATATAATAAAAATGCATATGTACCTATATATATATACATATAATAATATAATATATTATACCTGTTAAAATTTAAAAGAGTTTTTACAGCACTGTAAAAAGCTAAAAATACTGAACTAAATACACTTAAGTATATGTTGTACTACATTAACCACAGGGTCAAAATGAGACAAATAAAAATGAAGCAGTGTTTTACATTTTACATTCGAGTACTTAAATATTTAAGTTTTTCAGTTTAAGTTATTCAGTTTTCAAGGGAACGTGTACTTACTGAATCCTCTGAGTTTGTGTGTCAATAATTACATTTTACTTTGTATTTATGAATACTTTTAAAATAATAATACTTTTCATTAGGTTGAGTATTCCGATTTTTGAGTTAATTTGTGCGAAGGTATATTTACATATTATATTCATCCTTTTTCATTTTGTGGCATTCACGCACTAATCACTAGAATTCGGCTATGTACAAAATACACACGCTCAAATACTCAATACGCGTAAAGTAGTATAATATTTAAATGGAAACTGTCACATAATAATAATATTTAAGTTGGTTTAGAATTTAGAGAGCATTGCATAGTTTTTAACATTACATTGCTCATCACTCATCATATAATATGAAGTACTTGCTTGAGCCAATTCACAAATAAACTTAACTATAATATTATTATAGTTAAGTTTATTTGTACTTCTTCAATATTATAGAGTTGTGAAGTCTCATGTTTCTCATAGTCTTCTAGAATATTCTGGGTTCTTTCTCTATGCCGGCCCGGCACAACAAAATTTTTTAGCATTTAGCATTTAGTGGCTTGTGGAGAGTGAAAGACTACAATCAAATTTCTGTCTCTCTTTTACATTTTGTATTAGTTTTAATCGAAAACATAGTGATTTTATTACTTCAATAAATAGTCAGTGCGTTCAAAATATCATTTTGTTTTCATTCATTTTGCAATTTAGTTATTTACAGTGAGAAATCGACAAGTTTTCAACCTTGTGTCATTGTTCATTGTGCGTTTAGCTTTACAATCTAAAACAGTGCAATAACACATACTTAAGTACATAATAATATTTTGAAATTTGAAAATACAAAAGGTGAAAAAGCTGAAATTTTTTTTCATGAACCTATACTCTATACACCTATATCAAATGTTTAATTTTATTACTCAATAGTCATAATATATCATTTTAATTACCTTTACTTCTCCCTATGTATACAGATGTAAAAGACCATTACCCATTACCTATTTAATTGAAATAATATTTGTTGTCTAATTTCTAGGTTCTAGGTGTCCAAAATCCAAATCCATTTAATATTATATCAACTTTTAAGAACTGCAAACTTGATTAAGCTTTCTCTGGGTATAAAGTAAAGGAATAACCACAGGAGTTTTATTATTTTATAACCAACTTCTTAAATTATGGCTGATAATATGGACACTTCTCCTGATCTCGATTCCGTGGAGACTGATAAGAATGAAGCAACAGCTAAAATTGAGATTACTCCAATCGATTACACTCCAAATGAGAAATCAGTTGATATTTCTAAGGCACAAGATCAAAAATTATACAAAGAAATTATTCGACAAGGAGAAGGCGATGAGACTCCAGGGGATGGAATGGAAGTAACTGTACATTATACTGGAAGATTAAGTGATGGGACTGTATTTGATAGTTCTGAAAAATCTGGAACTCCTTTTAAATTCACTCTTGGACAAGGTATATAATATATTATTGTTAGATATTATGATATAATATAATAGTACTATTCCATTTGAATAGTAAATAGTAATGAGTGAATGATAATATTATATTATGTGATATTGCTTATCAAAATAACTGTACTAGATTAAAAGCTTTATTTAATATGTGTACACACATATTTTACTTTAATAATAATAATAATGTATCAAAATCATTTTGTGTTTTTCAACAGGACAAGTCATTCAAGGATGGGATGAAGGAGTCGCAACTATGAAAAAGAATGAAAAATGCCTTCTCATTTGTCACCCTGATACCGCTTATGGCTCTAAATCGCAGGGTCAAATCCCTCCAAATTCCACTTTATACTTTGAAGTATGTAATTCTAGTAATATTTGTCCATTATACCATAATTATAGGATCACTTATTCATTTTAAATTTTGAATTATTGAATGATATGAGAATTGCCTATATATGATGAGTACTAGATGAGTACAAAAATTGTACTGTGATTTTTCACTGCTTTCAAGTAACAGTAGTATTTTAATTGTTTAGTATGTATGATGTTTTGTATAGTTTAAAACTTTGACGATTCTTTGTTAATTATTCATCTTCTTTTGTTTCCAATTAATTATTTTATTCAACGCATTCTATTTTTTTCCCCATTATATCTTAATCATATTATAATACCTTTTATGTATATATAATAATATATTTTTACTGTTTCCAAACATGGAGGCAGTATCAATGCAATACGGTAGTATAGTAAGAGGTTTAAGTTTGTACTAGTAATAGCTCCATCAGGTACACAAATATTGAATGTACATTTACTTATTTACATGCATTTTACCATTTTTTTTATAGGTTGAATTATTAAGTTGGCAAGAAGAAGATTTGACTTCATCAAAATCAGGAGGAATTTTAAGACGAAAAATTGTAGAAGGACCTTCAAAATATAATAACCCCAACGAAGGAGCTGAAGTTGAGAGTAAGTACATGGTGTATATAACAAAAACAACAATAAAGAATTGTAGCATTTATATATTATTATATAAAAAATATAAAAGTGCTAGTATTCCAAAGAGAGAGAGACAGGGGTGTATATGTAATATGTACACATACGCAGATACTTATAGAAAACGATCTAAAAGTATTTGTTGATTCTAATTGTATAAACTAATGTTTTGGTATACATGTGTAAAATACGTTATTGTTTTGTAATTTTTCAGTTCATTTGCAAGGATATTATGAGAATAAATTATTTGAAGAAAGGGATGTGACTTTCTTTTTGGGAGAAGGAAGTTCTAAAAAATATAATGTGCCCTATGGAATTGAGAAAGCTCTTTCAAAATTCAGTGGTAAGTCATTTATGGTCTAACAATAGTCTAAGAATAGTAGCAACACTCAATGTGTATGTATAAGCTCATACAAATTGGTTGTATATTTATCACTACATTAATAAATAATAATTTTATTAATTAATCATTTGTTATTCTTTGCTCCTTTTTTATTACAGAAAAAGAAAAATCCCGTCTTACTCTTCAAGAATCCAAATATGCATTTGGTACTGAAGGAAATTCTGAACTAGGCATACCACCAAATGCCACTGTATCTTATATCGTTGAACTAAAAAGTTTCACAAAGGTAACAAAAATGACGTTAAATGAAACGTTTCTTTTATAATTACATTTTATCGTAACTTTGTACTTCTTCTTATTGGCTTTGAGATGAATGTGTAAATTACACTGTGTAATATAAAATTCATTGTCTCTTACATGACACCTACAATATATATGTATGTATGTTATATGTAATAGCATTTATTTTGTTTACTTAATAAACTACATATTTAGGCTAGTGAAGCATGGCAATTGAATGGTCAACAAAAATTAGAGCATTCACGTGAATTCAAAAAGAAAGGGACAGAGTACTTCAGTGAAGGACAATACCGATTGGCAGCAGATCAATATAAGAAAATTGTCAATTTCCTTAAAGCAGAAGCAAGTATGAACAATAATAATTATTATTATTATGAACAATTTCATATCAATGTACTTTTATGTAGAATAATAATTTTGCAAAGGTTGTTTTTTTGTTTGTTGATCTACATTAAAATTATTGAACCATAATAATAATATTTTATTCTTCTTTTCTTTATTTTTTTTTTGTACCTTACAGTGCTGGAAGGAGATGAAGAAACTGAAAGAAAAGCTCTAATTTGTGCTGCACATTTAAATCAGTCAATTTGCTGCTTGAAACTAGGAGATCATTTAAGTGCTAAGAACAATGCTGAAGAAGCTTTAGAATTAGAACAGAAAAATGTCAAAGGATTATTTCGACTCGGACTAGCTTACGTCGGCCTTCAGGAACATGAAGAAGCTAAAGCTGCTTTCCAAAAAGTATTACAAGAAGATTCCAAAAATAAAGCAGCATCTCAACAAATTAATCTTTGCAATCAAAAAATTAAAGAATATAAGGCCAAAGAAAGGCAAATTTATGGAAAGATGTTTGAGAAATTTGCCAAGTCTGATAAAGAGGTAAGATAAATTGTATATATACATAATATAACGAAAGAAAACTCTTGGTACAATACATTGAGATAATTTTTAGTAAAATATGTAGGCGCTTAAAATTTTGGTTGACTTTCTCCATAAAACATTATACACACTGTGATTATTCTTTGTGATTAATGTACATGCATGCATATATATATATATATCTATACATGCGTAGCATGTATTGTGATTTGTGATATGACATTTATTATTTATCTACAAATGTTTATTACTTATTTATTATATAAAATATGTATACACAGTCAACAAAAACACATCACAGAAAAACAAAACAACAAAATATCACAGAAATATATTTTCAATAGCAGAAGAACATATTATGCATTTCGCTTTCGAAATTATATTATAATATTGCCATTTATCATTGTTTCCGATTCGATTTAAGATTAACTACAAGTCTTATAAGCATTTTTCTAAAATTCTAAACTATATTATATTATTATGTGTATCAATTATATATTCTCATAGAAAGAAGAAGCTGCTCTCAAAGGTCAAGTGAATGGTGGGATAGAGGAATGGACAAAATCAGAAAATAGTTCAGAGGAAACTGATCAAGTAAATAATGAAAAAGGGGAGACAGAACAGAAACAAGACTAAAATGAAAAAGTAATTTCAAAACGATTTTTTAAAAAGAAGAAAACTTATAGATACTCGAGAGTAATAATAGAAAAAAAGTGTCAAATCAGTACATTATTGTCATTATTATTATACATAATTAATCCAATCAAAACCCCATGAAAACTTTCCATTTGCATATTATGTATTGTAATGTAATATTACTTTTATGTGTAATTATCCTACTTTGTCTACAGAGCATAATATACACAAAGATGGATACAAAAAACATATACACATAATATATTACAATGTATTGCATTATTGTGTGTAAGGTATAATAATATACAGTACATATGTATGAGAATTTAAAATACACAACAAAAAATATCTATTAAAAAAAATCAACACACACACATACACCCACATTCTACCTACATGATATGTATAAAAATATATCTAATAATAATAATAATAAAGTGTTATAATCCGTACTATAATGTAAATGTAATATAAAAAATGTTGGAGTATAATAGTAATAGGATCATCTCAGCATTTGGTTCACATTTTGAGCTTAGTACTTGTACATTATAGTATGAAATATTATACTACTACTAACTACTATCTATCAAATTTGATAATCGAGTAATATTTTCTGTGTGTATAGATCTCTGTTTTCCCTGAACACATATAGTAATAGTTTTAAGTATCATTCCGTTTGTTACATTCAAAGCATATAATTTTCATTTTTGTACTTATTCTTCTGCTATTTCTGGCTGAATCGAATAATAAAAGAATTTTTTAAGCTGTGTAATTATTCATTGTGTATTCATTTGTAGTTTGTATACTGTTCATCATAATAATATATGTATAATATATAACAAAAATACTGTCTGTATTTATGTATGTATAAATATGTATACACAGATTTTTTCTTTGGCTTGTTTGATTGCAGTCGTTCACAGAACTACTATACATTCAAACAATAACGTTCATTTTTAAAGTCTCGTTTGTTTTTAGGGAAGAAATATCATGGTAACATTATGTGTAAGTACATGTCAAAAAAAATTTATCTTTCATTTTGTTTGATAATAATAGTAGTATTTAAACATGGACATAAGAATAAAAATAGACAAGACACATCAAAAAGGAAGTCTGTGGAGAATTGACGTTTTTAAGTTAAATTTATGCATCAAATACACAATGAAAACAACAAAACAACAAGAATATATTTATGTATAATATATAACGAATATGCATGGAACTACTTTTGTAAACATAGATAAATATATGTATAAGAACGGAAATATAATATAATTATTAATTATTGTTCATTTAAACTATTTCTAGGTATATAAAATACAGCTATAAGAAAATAGGTAAGAAGGAAAAAATAAACTTTTACATCACCTTGTTTGAGAGTCACATTTCAGTGTTTACATTTTCTTGTTACAAGAATGAATGGATATAGTGGATACCTTTGTATGAAATGTGTGCAGGAGAAAAAGTTGATTTTTAGGGTATTGTGTAGCATCTTTCTCTTGTCGACATTGATTTGTCAGTGGTGGGTGATGGTCGTCCATTTGTTTTTCCTGAAATTTTTGTCGGTCTTCTAGATGTTTGATGAGAAATGTTCAAGTGTATATATATAGAGGTACTAAAGCTACTATATATCTAATAATATAAAATACTCAGTATATAGTATATATTATGTTATGATAATCAACACATGACACATGTAGAGGGACCTTTTATGTCCCTCATAAAAGTACATACGTACTATTAAGTATAGCAGAGTACTCTAAGGTTTGATCCACATTAGATAAAAAAGGATAACAGAAAAAACAAAAAACGTGACACAAAATGTTCACCTTAAAGACACGTATTTTCTAAAAATAGAAAAAGAAGAGACCGTTCAAAAGTTTTGCATGTTCTTATGTATATGATATGCAAAATATATATAGTACACTCTTTCATACATAGATATTATATGTATACATACTACAGTATACACTATACACACACATTTAAGAATAGAAGGATTCTACAAAAAAAAACATGGTCTTATTTCTACATTCTATACATACACACAACTTGTCTCTGTCATATTGAACAACTTATTAGGTACAAGTCTTTTGTGGAGAAAGCACCGCTTTCTCCTTTCTCCCACAGTTCGTCAGTATACAGTATTCTTTTCGGTATAAACATGTACATATACATAGAAGACTATCAAAATCCACAACTTTCAAGGCATTCATATAGAGTTGTTCAATTGGGTTCACTATACAAATATATATAGATTCGTAGTAAAACTACTGGTTTTAGTTTCTAAACACAACAAATTGCTAAGGACATTTAAGGCATTCACCTCAAATTTTCAGAAATATAATGTTGTTATCAAGAATATCTTTCTGCTAAAAAAAGCTGTGTAAAAATATATAAATCATCCTCCGTATACACAAATTGTATTTACTTGAACATGGAGTCTTTTTTTATATAAGAGAAAGCCATTTTTGTCGGAGCGACCAAGGAGAAAACGAATGCAGCTATAGCTTTGTAGTGCACACATCCTTATTAATTTCTTTTCGGTGTAATCGTATAATATGTATAACATATATACATTACAAAACATTATCATTATTTTATGACCTGATATGCGGTATTAGAGTAATATCAATACAAAATACAACGCTTTCACTGAACAATCAAGTACACGTATTAGTTGTATAATAAATAATAATATGTAGACGCCTGGAACTAAAGTACCAGCTCACGATCTAGTATTTTTTTTGCACATTCATATACTTCAGGTCAAGGACTATCCACCCTAAAAAATAAATTTCAAGTCCTTAGGTTGACCGGAAGTATTTTTAAAAAATTAATAAAGTTTAACATGTAATAGAGTGCGTGTGAGAAACTGGCGAGTCTAGATCCTTAGATCGTGAGCTAGTAGCGTAGTTTCTAGCGTATACTTACGTATGTTCTTACATATATAGCTTATAGTATGATGTTTGTCTAAACAGAGTATATATTGCATTGAAATACAGTTGAGGGTCGCATAAAATATATACAAAGTTTCCTCCTAAGTCTCAAAATATCACATTTAAACTTATAAAGTAGTATATAATATACTGACCAAGTTTTATCATCGCATTTGTTCCAAAACTGTACAAAATCAGTGAAGCCTATTACACAGGGGGAGAGGTAGTACTACCGTAATTTTATATGAGATCAATATATATATATATATATGCGTAAATCTCTTGTACTAAACATTTGCTTACTTTTTTACTTTTACATAGGTACCCCATGAAAACACAATCGATGCATTTTCTTTATAAAACGTGGAAGAAGTATTCGATTAAAAGTATTATTTTAAAAAATGACATTCAATCCGAAAATCTACAAACTGTGTCAACGACTTTCACCACTACTCATTCACACACACTGGTAAAAATTAATGCTCAAGTCTACATCAACAGAGTCTCCCTGTATATAAATACTTCATCTCAAGTACATTTTACAGAGGATAGTTTACGTTTAGACAATAAACGTAGTTTTCTGGTAGAAAAGTCCAATTTCGCGACATTTTGAATGAAAAGTTTTGTTTTAGTTACAAAAGACTGTCTCTATACATTCTCCCTTTTTGTTTGCCATCACTGCCATTCAGACTCTGCATGCACAAAGTATTAAATAAAATGTAAAAATATCACAGATGTTGAATAAAACAGCTCGCTATCAACACACACATACATATATACATTTTGAAAACAAAATTTAGAGGTTCCATATTCAAAAGCTAACCTTGTGAATTTTTCTATAAAATTATAAAGTATATATAATAAAGTATAAGCTCATTTTTTGTCATAGATAAAAAAGAATATTACGTAAAAATACAAAAGTAATACCAGAAAGTGTATGTATGACTACAATAATCATAATATAATACGGAGGTGGAATAAGTACGTGTCATTCTCACAAAGGCCAATTTTTTTTACGGACTACTCCCACAGAATAATTCACCATTTTTCTTAGAAATTGTGTTACACGATCGAGAGTCCTTAATTCAGATTGTTTTTGCTTGTTGTAATTTTCCAGAAAAGGGCCCTCAAGGCGGTCATTTTCTTAAAAAGGTTTCAAAGGGACCTTAGAAAAATGACTGCTCACAAAAAAGCGTGTACACATTGCATGCTCGTCACTTTTTCCACCTCCTATTTAATATAATATAAATATGTATATATATATACATACATATATTATTACAAAGACCTTGATATATAATATAGTAAGAATAATATTTTGGTCCATATACGTAGTATGTACCACATCAGTCTTTCTATCATAGAAATTTGTGATAAATTATATTATTTTTAAGTCATATAGTGGAACAAAATATTGTATCATAATAGAATATAAAGAATATGCATTAAAATAATGATTAAAACCAGGTATATATATATATAGTATATTATTATAAAATACTCTAAAAAATAAATTTGTTCAAAAAAAAACAATGAATATATATATGCACATTATTTGATTGTAAAACAACAACAACAAAAAGAGATTCATTCCTAAATTTCGTTTTTTCTGTGAAAAACTGAGGATTCATAATAATAATAATCATAATAGTTAATACTACAATGTATGGGTACTACTCCTATGCATAGGTATAACAGTAATAATATTTTTTTTTATAATAAAATATATATACAGTTTTGGTCCTTTAAAGGGTATTTTGCTGAATGCCAGTATTTCAACATACCCCAGATTAATTGTGGTCATAATTGTATATAATAATATAATACTATTAAGGTATAGTGTTAAGAGAGATACGAATGCTTATAAAGGAATGCGAACATTATAATATATAATAATATAAATAATTTTTGAAAAAAAAAAGAGCAGATAAGAGAATACATAACAATGACAGTAACAGTAATAATAAAACTGAACAGTTTTAGAGATAAAAACAATAATAATTTTTGATTTACAAATTCTTAAATAATGTACACAAAACTGTCGACGATCTTTTTTTTTATCTTCTTTTTTTCCAGGTTTTCAATTGCCTTTTGGTACAATTTAAAATTATATTGTAATGTGAATAAAATATGAATAATATTTTTAATACAAGAAGTTTAACAACATGCTTATACAATATTTTTCATATAATAACATAATCTATTTTATAAGTACACATAAGTATCATATAATAGTAATATGTATTTATATATTCTTTATTTTATTTTAACAATAAAAGTTATTATTATTATTATTATTACATTCTCCATAATTATTATTACTATTACAAAAAAAGCCGTCAAAGAGGCTCTTTTGTTTTTTCTTCTTGAAAGTATAGATATTTAATATTTATACATAATATGTAATATCATGTATAGACAATTAGTAGATACGGTAAACTAGACAGCTTACTTTTTCTACTCCTTCTACAAAAAAATCTGTCCACTGAGAGTTTTGAAAAACCAAAAAAAGCTTTTCCTACTATAGCATAATATATTATTACAATAATAAGAAGAATTTGTATCATTAATGTTCCTACGTAAACAATGTAGTCCTTTTTAAGAAAAAAAAATCCACTGTAATAATATTACTCACAATTATTATAGTACTGTATAGGTATTGATATTACATTGTTAGACGCAGGTAATACTACAGTATTTTAACTTACAAATAGTTTTTAAATTTCATGTCCTACTATCATATGTATAATATATAAATATTTATAAATTACTCAGGAGAAGACAGAATGTTGAGAAACTGAAGCAATAATATAATAATAACAACCAGTCTCTACATAAATGTTTGAGTGTGTAAATGTTTGATACTTTGTAATAAGAATATTATTAAAATATACAGACTAAATAAATAGATTGATGCATATTATTATTGTTTTGATCATTCTAACCACATTCAAAAATCGGTTCTACTTAATCAAAATGTATATATAATATAATAATAACAAGAAACCCAATGAGAATATATGTATAGATACATATCATATAGAGATATTTGTTGTACCATGACTAATGATATCTATTATCATTAATGTTCATTTTAATTATATTTATGTATATGTATAATGTAGAATAGTATGATCAAAGTGCTACACAGTCATATATTATAACCTTTATGTATAACGTATGTATGTGTTTGTATGTTTGTTAATTTACTTAATTATGTAAAAGAAACCGTTTAGTTTTCGTACTTCAAGATAGAAGAGCCTTTTGGGTCTATTTTCCCTCCCTCTTTGCATCTAATGTTTAAGAATATTTACTTCCTATTGAACAAACAAAAGGAGTCAATATTATTATTATTATAATAAAACTGTTAGTGTAAAACTACTACATACAAAGTACAATTTACCAACAGATGAAAACATGTGTCATTTTATAACATTATTTTTTACGAGCAAAATAACTTACTCTCTTGATCTGGACCACCCTCAGGTAAACTCCTACGGCTTCGAGTTTCACGTTCAGATGGAGGACGTAGTTGAGGTCTTTCCCTAGTATGTACCACAATAGAACTATACCATTATCATGGTTTTAATTTCCATTTTTCTGTTTACACTTTAGATTACTGTTATTTTTTTTTTATTATGAAAACATACATTATATTATATTATTGAAAACAAACTGTATTAAACATTATTTAGAATATATAGACACGATATTATAATAATATGATTACACATTCATACACACAACTCGTTTATTACAATAATTACTACATTGCAACACATACCAGGCAAGTATTTCTATGCCTTGCATTTATAAAATGTATTTTAATAATGTGATTTTAGTATTTCTTTTAATGTTTTCAATACCTTTCACTCCTTTCACGTTCTCTATAACGATCTTCATAGTATCTGCTACTGCCACCGCTATCAAAAAGAAGAAGAAAGAAACCCCGTAAAAATGATGATACATAACATGTTGAAGTCCGTACTTAAAACCCCAGTTCACGAATCTAACGAATGCGAGGAATTACACTCGCAAATTGCCTGCACGAACTGTGTTACATACTAAATTTAAATTTAATTCCATTAATTTTAAACACTTCCGATCAACCTAGGACTTTGAAATTTTCAGAGTAGTTAGTCTTTAACCTGAAGTGTATGAACATTAGTCCTTGCAATATCTCGACAAATGAAATCTCGACGAGATTCGAGATCTCAAGATTTCGAGATTTTTTCGAGAATTCTTATTTAATCACAAAACATTATACTACAGTACAAGTGAAATAATTTTGGATTCTTATTTATCGTTTATTTGATCAATGATACATAAAAATACCTAAAACGGGTGTTTCATCATCATTTATACGAAAAATATTTTTTATTATTTCATCAAAATAAAAAAAACGCGTAATATGACAAGATATAATATGTCACTAGTTATTAATAATTTTTTCGCAACGCATGTGTAAAAATGAATGTCTTTCACTAAAAATTTTTGAATTTTTTTTGATATTTCCAAAAAAGTAGTATTTTTGTGATTCTCGAACGCTCAAAAATCTCGAAAAAGACTCGATCTCGTCGAGATTTCGATGGAAAATCTCGCCGAGACGAGATACCAAAAAATTCGAGAATCTCGTGCAAGGACTAATGAACATGCAAAAAAGTGCTAGATCGTAAACTTGGAAGGTTTAGTTCCTGACGGACACATATAATATATTCTTATGATCGTATAAGCCAGAAAACAATATGTCTTCAAAGTAAAAAAATAATAATTTACCTTTCTTCTCTTGCACTCCCTCCTCCAGCTCGTTCTCTATACTCTCTTTCTCTTTCTGAAATAACGAAGAAAAAAAGAAGTAAAAGTTAAGTAAGACTCACACTATTTATTGCATTACAATATTATAGGTATATGATGTTCAAAAATCAAGTAATAGTTTTTAATTAAATTGTAACCCGTTGTCTACCTGACTCACCTCTGCTCCTTGACCTTTCTCGTGACCTATCTCCATATTCATAATATCTCTCTCTTTCTCGGCTACGGTCACGGTACTCCCTTTCCCTACTACGTGATCTATCACGTCTTCTTCTATGTCGTTCCCTCGATCTTGAGCGTTCTATTAAAAAGAATTGTAATGACAAAAGAATGTCTTGTATTAGTATTTTAGAATTAGATTACAAAAAACACATTGAACCAATGAATACATTCAACATTAAGTACCACATTGTATATTTTTCCCGTATAACTTTGAACTTTATAGTTTTGTACTACAGAACTTTTAATATATTATACGTATAATATATACAATACATGAAACATTTAAAAAAATTTATTATTTGATACCTCTTCTACCATAGCTTTTGGCTTCAATTCCATGTAATGTATCTTGTAGAGAACTAATGAGGATTTTGCATCGGTCATCTTGAGCAACTTTAGACTGTTTAATGAGTGAAATGGCAGTTACTAAAGTTTCAATTGCACTAGCAAATTCTCCTGATGCAGCATCTGTGACAGCACGAGAAATGGCGGATCTTGAAACTGTTCTATTTCTACCCATAATTTCTTCAAATTCTGCTTCACTCATTGCTGATGTTTCATGATGTTCAATTGAAACTGGGGGATACTGTGGACCCGGTTGTGGTCTAGGAGAGTTATTATATGCAGCGGGAGGAGGTCCTTGAGGTGGACCAGTAGGTCCTTGGGGATTGAAAAATGCTGGATCTTGATTTGATTATTTAAAAAATAAAAAAAAAATTAGTAACATGAAACAAATAACATTAATAATAATAATTATTCATTTTTACAATAATATGGAATACTATGATAATATCATTTTTTGTTTACTTACTCATATGCGGAGCTGGTGCTCCAGGTGCAGGTGGGGGTGGACCAGTCATAATTCCTTGTGGAGGAAGACCACGAACTGTAAACAAAAAAAGAAATAAATGAATGAATGAAAAATGTGTTGTGATTTAATGTACATAATAATAATATGTATTTTTGTTTCATGAGAATCGATATGTTACATTAACATCATAGTATGTAGTTTATACATTTTAATATTGTTTCAAAATAAAATTTTAAATTAACCTTGAGGTGGTGGTGGACCTTGCATTGGTGGTGGAATAGGACCTGGAGGACCTTGGGGAGGATAAGGATTCATTGGAGGACGATTCCAATCTTGTCTTGGAGGAGGACCTCGTTGATGATCCATGCCATGAGGTGGCATTCCATGGGGATGAGGTCCTCTTGGGGGACCTCCTTGAAATGGTGGTGGAAATCTTTGTGGGGGTCCTGGAGGCATTGAATGACTGGTAAAAGAAGAACCAAAAATATATATATTTAGTAGGGAAAAAATTAAAAATAATAACTTCCATTACATTTGACATTTTATTTTTGAAATAATATATAATAAATGAATAAACTTGAATCAAATTTTGTTGCATAATAATAAATGAGTATAATAATAATTACCCTGAATGATTCGATTGATGAGGTCCACCAGGTCCTTGCATTCCGGGTGGACCCATTCTTTGATTATATTGACCTTGTCCTCCTGGAGAACCTTGATGACTTGGTCTATGACCAGGAGGAGGTCCCATACCTCTTGGAGGCTATAAAAAAACAACATATTATTATTAAATATTATAACAATATTGTATGTACATGTGTGTTTGTACACAATCATCATTTTATATAAGTATATATATTATATACATACTAACAATATATGTGATATGGAAATAAATTTGTTACAAAAAAAGAGAACATAGAACATACCCTAATAGGACTACCCATTCTATTCATTCCATATCCCATTTGAGGTCCCATTGGACCTCTAGGTCCTGGTCCACTCATCATATTATTCATATTTCCTCCCCCTCCACTTGGTCCACCACCACCAGATGAATTATTGGAACCACCGGGTCCTGGAGTAGGTCTAGTTTTTGACTGTGCTTCAAACTATATTTTGATTTATTTGTTGGAATAAATAAAATAAAAAAAGGAGCAAAATATTTAAATGATTAGTATGGCAATAATAATGATATTCATAATGATTAATAATTACCAGATTAAGCTATATATGAAATATATGTATATGCATATTGTTTTGTTCTACTCCTACATACACAAAAGATGTGTATTATGTACATGGAAATAGATTAAAATGGGGTACTGATAAAACCGTACCTGATTTAATGCTTGTTTTGTTGGAGGTGTGACCACTGGTACTTGTCCATGAATTTCTTTTTTAGAAAATTTATCTTTAATGATTTTTAGAGATGAATCTGAACCCACTGTCAAAACACAATATCCTTTTGATTGACCATTGGCACGATTTTCATAAAATTTTACTTCAATAAAATCATGAACTCCAATATCATTTAATGATTCTTGTATATCTCGATCTGACGTCCACTATTTTACAATAAACAAAATGAATAGTCAAAATCAGTAAAAGTAATAAGTAACAATGAAAAATAACGATAATATAGATTACTTCTTATTACAATACTTTTTTAAATTAAAATATCATATATTATTTATGTTTATCATCAATATAATATATAAAATGTCACTACATTATTGTTTAAATTATTTATTTATTGAATCATAAAAAATATTATACCCATGTAAGATTTCCAATATAAACTTGATGTTTTCTAAGTGGTTGAATGTATTCTCGATCTCCCTTGTAATGATCTGTATTCCCACTTGATGAATTTGTTTTAGATATTGGAGAAGTTACATTATTATTGGGAGTGGTTGGTCTGTCACTGCTTTGAGGATCACCCCCTTCAGAGTCTCTTCTTGTACCAGAAGTAGTTGTAATTACGTCATCATATAAATCAACTCCTTCAGCTGCAAACTCATCCTATTTATTTGTTTGTTTGTTTGTTTTTTGTTACAATTAAAAGACATAATATATATTATTATTTATTTTTGACATTTTAAAAATAAACTATATATTATTATAGTTGTACTTTAATTTTGTATAATATATCTTTCAATAAAAAGATGATTTTTTTAATATGTAATCAACATGTCACAGGAAGTTTATATAATATACAGATAATTACAATACATATAATATTATTATCCTCTTTCTACATTTTAATTAAAAAAAGAAATGTATTGAATTATATTTAATCTCTAGATAATGATTGGCATTTTTGTAACCGCTTAAAAAAACTATTCAGTATATACAGACAGTATATATATTATGCATAATACATAATACTTACATAAATACACACATTTTATGTAAAATAAATATAGATATATACGTACTTACAAAATACAGTTAAAAGTATTCCTATACAATAATATTAATAATTAATAATGATTATTATTACTATTAAATTTAGAGTTACAATAATGAAGAAAAACAAAAGTACAGTATATTAAAAAAAATTGCTATGCACAAAATAAACTACTTAAATTATATAATAATATTATTGTAAATTGTAAATACTTACCGTATTAAAATCCTGTTCAATATCATCGGCATAAAGATCTATATCTACCCCTTCGGCAGCCGACATTTCACACACACTCAAATAAAATACTAATTATTATTAAATATTTAAACTACGATTTTATACTACCAATATATATTATATTTGTATTAGAGTAAAATGATTGAATACTCCTATACAAATACTTGGTTAAATATTAAATACAATAACTATTGTATATGTACTCGTATAATACTTTAATACTATAATAATAATATTATTATAGTTTTAGAATAAATATTGAAATCCTAAACAAAAGTTTTTTTTATTTTTTAAAAAAGAATAAAGAATGAAATCCCATTCAAAAATATATTCTAGTAATAATTTGTTCGTTGATGATAATGGAACACATAATAATATTATATTTTATAAACTTGAACAATGCAATTTTAATTATAATACCTAAATATTAGTTAAATGTGTATACATTCAAAATCCACTATTATTTCTCCAAAGCGTCCAAAAGATACTACACAAGAG
>JAQGBH010003095.1:0-21256 GCA_034698265.1 Sminthurinus aureus | reverse complement strand
TGGACCCATTGGAGCCACAAGATGCAAAAGTGGTCAAAACGCCATTGTCCCAGTTTTCCTTCTTATCCTATATTATCCTTTACATGATATACCATACATTCCATAGAGAGTGACAAACATATTATGTATTATGTATACATATTCATGTCCATCTCGTCAGTACGTCAAGGCATAACGTACAATGTACAAAGAACATACCTAGAAATGCACCATGTGCTTCAAACTTTTTTCTAAACTCTAACTAATGACGTTTATGATGCAATTTTTTGTTATACAAATATGCAGAGGCAGAACAAGTTTAAAATATTTTGAATGTAATAGTATTGAACATTTAAAAAAAACATGATGTTAATCAAGGGAAGATTTGATGATTTTTACAAGACAGAAAGGAAACAAAAGGCTATCGACATGAACTCAGCTACTGCCATATTTTTAAAAGCGTAAGAAAACAAATAAAAACCTTATCAGCATGTGAAGCATAGCGGTAGTATAATCAAGGTGAAAATGTACAACTTGATGTTTTTACACACCTATATCAGAGGGAGACACGTATTTTTGTGATTTGTGATGAACCACTCATGAAACTGAAAGGCAAGGTTATTGAACAGGAGCAATCCTAGACAGATTGTAGATATTCCATCATAGAAAAACAGAGGTTTTTGCAAAGCATAATTATAATATTTCTTATGTATATCAAGGTATACATGTACATGTAGTTCTTTGCTCTTTTGTCGGCTGAATTGATGTATCTACGTTTTTCTCGATTCCTCATTTTATTACATTCTGTCATTTTTAAGTTATAAAAGATTTCCAGCTGGGAAAATCTAAAAAACAGCGTATAGTACCAGACAATATGCAGAAGTATAAAGTGGTAATTACAAATAAAAAACTCATGTCATATACATATATTAGAGTTTAGAGTTGTTGGTGTCATTACAGAATCAAGCAGTAGCTAACAGTATCCATGTTCTGTTCAAACAAGAGAAGCAAATGATTGATATATGTATATCTAGGTGCATGTTTTTGTACTTTGTGTATATAGCTATTCCTTCTACAGACTTTCAACCTTAACATTTAAGTCTAAGTTTTATCTTTTACCATTTACGCTCCGCTTTAAAAACTTATGCTACAAAAAAGATCATTGGCAAAATTTTTACTCGACTTTTATGGACTTTCATGGAGTTACTTAGATGTGTGTTGTATGTAAATTAAACAGATACACGAAAAATTACCTGTGTCATTTTATCAGATCTGCCTTCCCAAGTCAGCCTTTCATCATACATGGGATCTGTTACGGAAAATTACATAGAAAATTATTAACTTTCTCAAGATGATGCACAAAACCTTTTGATTTACTTGACTATGCTTTACACTGTACGGGTATAAATATCGCATTCATACCTAATTTCGTGCCCACGTAGATTGGTTCCCAATGATGATAAGGCCTCATCCTTTTTCCTACAAAAAAGTTAGTAAATACAACATTAGCAATCTTTATGTAGAAAAGAAGTTCAATATTCAATGCAAAACGTTCTGATGTAACAAAAATAGCTTTTTCAGTGAACGTTTTATCAATAAAAAATTTTAAGATTGAAATCAAAGTAATCAAAATTTGACAGCTTTCATAAGATAAACATTTTTTGGTAAGTTAGCTGTATCAAAATGTGAGTACTTTTAATTGTACGTGTTAAATTTTAGAGTATAAAATGTCAAAAAAAAAAGCAAGTATTGATAATTTACCTATATGAAATACTCGAAGGCCTTTTTTTACTGGTGCCTTGATCCATTTTTCTTGCTGTGGAATACGGTGACAGTTTTCACATACGTATTTATGGAATGGGCTAAAGTGAGTAAAATAAAAAAGGACAATGAGATTACTCCACATTAACTGAAACCCTGAAATCTGGAAACTACTCATTATTTTTGTAAAAACAAATAAGATTCAACCCGCTATTGTATACATAATTATGGTGTAATTTGTGGTGAAAACCAACAACTTATGTCATTAGATGTACAAAAGTAAAACATAATAATATGATTATCTATTCAATTCCATATAAATACGTTGTACTTAATTTCTATGTTTTGAGTGTACTTACATAGCACTTTTCTTTTTCAGCATGGAGATGAGTTCATTTTTGTCATAGGGTAAGGCAGTTACATTGGCTTCCACTTCAAATATTGGCAAGACAAATAGTTTTGGTTTAGGTCTCTGTAGTTCAGAGTCATTTCTACGGAGCATTTCCAGAAAATCAGTAATTAAATTAGGACTGGGATAAAGTTCAATGTCAGAGGGGAGAACATAATGCGTTTGTGCCATTTCTCGGGCTACATTTCTAGCCACGTTGACTGGATATGGCAGTTTCTTTTGTTTCTTGAAAGTCACAACATTGTCACCATACTTTAGTTCAGCACTACAGTTCACAGGGCCGTCTAATGGAGCTTTTGACAGGTTTTTTGGTATATGTTTATGATCAAAAAATAAATGGAAGGTAACTAGTTCTTTCACTAGTGGTGAGCTACATTCACGTAAATGTCGAATTCGTTTCAGAGTCTCATCGTAGTCTGTTCCTGGTGAGTAAAGACTAAGTGAAACAGGTCCTTGCCACCTTTCTAGGAGTGGAACTAAATTATTCAAAAATGTGTAGTCGGCGTGAGTAGTATATGTAATAGACTCATCACAAGTAAATCTTTTTGACCCAGCCACATAATTGTAGAGAACCCAAAAAGGACCTATTGAAAAAGAAATAAACACAAAATTTTTTTTTCATTATTACTCAAACGAGATTTTAATTTGTATTGTGTATAGTTGTTTACAGTATCTTAGCTACGATAAAAATGTATAAAAATGTATGAAAATCCAGTATTTCATGCATTAAACCGTAAAAGGTAAAAAGTCACATTATGCTCAATAAAAAACAAACACAATAATTATTATTGTTTTTGACTCACCTCTCTGCCCAAAATAACTTCTTGGACTCATATCATCACAAGGGAATAGCTTTTCAGCCTTTGCCACTTTGTCTATAACCGCATTGCTGTCATTGAGCATTTCTTTATTATTGTTATTACTACTAGTATTTGGACTATTATTGTTATTATTATTGGATTCATTATCCTCCTCACGTTTAAGATCATCGGAAATTAAATTATTAACACTTGGATTATTACTGTTAGCATTATCGTTCGAGTCTGTCTCTGCGGCATCATCCGCCACGACAACTAACTGTTGAGATTGCTGTTGTGACTGTATCGTCTCTTGAGCTGGAGCTGGAACAGGAACTCCATTCTCATCCAAAGTTTCCATTTTATCCGAAGATTTCAGTTCAAGGGCATTTGGATTGTCTCTGCTGTCCTTTAGTGCGTTAATCTCATTATTTATGTTATTATTATTGTTACTGTTACTATTTATATTATCCAAAACTGCCCTAAGATTTGAAGAAGTTGCAAGTACTGGGCTTGTTTCAACAGTTGCTGATGTTGGTGGGTATGAGGAGGAAGATGAGTAGAGTGCGAGATAAACCAAAACGAATAGATTCGCTGCAACGCTCACACGAAACAACCAATGTCTTGCTACCATTTTGATTGATTGTTGTATGTATTACAGTAGGAGAGCCAATTTCACACAAGGACCTGCAATTCCAATACACAAAAAAACAAAAACATCTCATTAATAATTAATTTAATACAAATTTATAAATTTTATTCAAAGAGGAAAATATTTCAGTAGAGACATTTGCACTTGTACGTCTATAATTACTTGGAATTTTAAGCATGTATAGTACACATCGTTTAGTCATGTAATTTTAAGATTCGGCCGTGTATTTTTACGTTTGGTGCTAAAACCTCAAAATCATGGTTGTGTAAAATTTATTTGTTTTACTGCTCAGAGAAACAATGCAGAAATCGGTCGATATATTATACATGTACATACGGAAGGTATTATACTTAGATATCTAATAATAATAGCTACATAGGTATCATAGACATTCAAACGCCATTAGAATACTGTAAAGTGCTCTCGTAGGCAAACAGTACTTGTATCGTATTTATTTCAGACTGACATTTATTCCTCTAGGTACTCATAAGAACATAAAACCCACAAGCTATTGAAAGGAGAAAGGATATCATCTTCGTCAGCATGAGACCGGAAAATACATCATCAATGTTTTCTGGATTTTCCTTACGAGCTAGTTACATCTATGAACATCCTATTGTCTACAGTCTATTCATACATACCGTAAAAGACCAAATAGTAGACCATGGTCTACTAGCGTAAATCTATAAAAAATCTGTGACTTTTCCCATAAGAAAGCATTACCCATGGTCTACTATTTGAAGCTGGCTTACTATTTGGTCTTTTACGGTATGTAAATATACATACAGAAGACACATATCAACTGCACTGGTGATACTCAATGCTCAATGCTCAGTATACAATCTCTACCCTTTGCTCGTTGCTGGGAGCTCAAATAACTCATAGGAAGTAGAAAGTAGAGCTGGAATGGGGAAGGGGAAAGGAAATGCATAAAATATTATGGCAAATTTCGTACACGAATATATGTATAGAAATTGAAAAGACCCTTCAGGGTTTACTTCTTATCAAAAGTCATCCAGCTTGCTGCCGATTAATTATTCCTCTTATGCAATATACAATGTACACACTTCACATGGTGTAGTTTTACCTACAAGATTTTAGTTTTTACAGGATGTACAATGTACAATGTACAGTTACATTTCCCTGCATCAATTGCTCATCACCACCACCAAAAACTTTGCAGAAGAACATTAAGCTGAATTCGATACAAATATTAGTCTCATATCTACATTTTATGTACAAGTACCAAGTACCGCCAGACTGTAAATTGTAAAATATTGTAGAATCCGGATGCATAAGGGCACTTATGTAAATCTAACATTACCTATGAATTAAATGGATACTGGATACTGGATACGGCATTGCAAACCTACTGTAGTATAGGTAGTATACCTTAGGTAGGTACTAATGTTTATTCAGCCAATTTGAAGTACTCCAGACTCCAGTTCAGTTGTTAATTCAAAAGATAGAAACTAGAAACTGCAAATCGGCTTGTCTGTTAGTTTTGCAACACAAGTCCACTCGAAAAATATAAGTAAGTAGTATGGAGTATGGAGTATGTATTAACTGCTCACTCACAGCTCACAACCTAATACATTATGTATTATGTAGACTGATACATGGAGATGGAAATTGACATAGACAGAGTTAACTGGAAAAGGCGTTTGTTGTAGATTCATCCATTACTGTCCATTTTTTGGCAACTAGAATCTGGAATAAGTTCCAAATAACGAACCAAACTACCAGACTTTCCGACCATGAGACATCATACCTCAACTGCATTATGCATATCATGTAGATGGAGTGTACACATTAAACAGAATGTAATCTTCACACAACTTGATTGAGAGAATGTATACTGTATACTGTAGAGTTTATACCGTTTTCCTTTTGTAGAAAAATCAGTTTGGATGAAACTGATGTCAAATGATGATGGATTGCGTGCTATTCCATGTTCCATAGAAAAGGTATGCATGCAAGAAGTGTAGTTTTTGATGAGTTTCCCCCCTCAGACCGATACATGTGCAATGTGCACATAAAATATACAACTACCCTCTGTATACATGAACAATCTGTGGCTATTGTACAGTATATATATATATATATATGTAGAAAAAAATAAAACAATTTCCACAGTTCATATCATGCAATTACTTTTATAATATTCTATTGATTATTCTCCATTCTCCTGTTGGATATATTTGTTTGCTCCCAAACAACGTTACAACAACCCTTGATGTCATTTACATTGTACATTGTAAACTCACGCACATTACATTCATTGTATTGCTCTCTTCACTTTGGACAGTGAACTACAAGGTATAATATGAAGACAGCTTGTGACAATATTTCTATTCAAAATCATGCACGCCATAATATTGTAAACATTTTGCTTGTCAGGAAAATATACATTTATAAAAATACATGAAATTTTGTACCTACGTCCTACGTCACTACAGAATAATAATGAATATACTTTTTTAATCATTAGCTATTTCCTTTTGAAAATTACCAAAAGTGCATTTCAATGTTTGCAATCGACAATCGACATCGCTTTCTACATTGTGCTGGTAATGGTTATTCTAGTGCTAGGAAGATTGCTGAACTCGGTGCAAACCGCACTTTATGTTTTGACAAAATCTTAAAATATAACACTAATGGTTTGCAGTTGCATAATATCATATTTTTATCCCTAATGCATTATGCACTTTTTTCTTTTGTACACACACGATTTTGGATTCAGTGCAATTTAGCATTTAGCATATATCATCATTACTTGCATTTCAGTTTCTCTAAGTTTTGTGCTAGATGATGAATATGAGTTTATCTACCTAATCCATAAAATACATAAAAACCCAAATCAAGGTTAGCAAGAGAAAGTGCACAAAAAACATGCCCATTTTCAGCCCATGTTGCATAATATTGTCCATCTCCATGTGCATTCCACCCTCGCACGCAATAATTATTGCAGAAAAATTGGATTGGGAAATTCAGAGTATACTTTCCTTTGAAAAAAATCAATACACCATCGAATATTTACCAATGCTTTTGTGCATCGTCATTAGACACAAAAATAAAACTTTCGGATGCGGAGTCCTAAAACAAACAGTCAGAATCTTTGTAATCCCTTAAAATTTCAAATCTGATTTTCTAAACTATAAACTGCAAATACACGTCTAAGCAAAAACTAGATACCTAAAACTGCGTAGTAATATTGAATCGGCAATTTAGATTTCAGATTGTCGTGGTATTGTTATGCGGGGGGTGCACAAATTTTGATAGTGGTCTTACAGGAAGATTCAAAATTATAATGTGACATTGTGAATAATAATGGTAGTTTACTTTTCTAATGTTTGAATTTAAATATACCAGCTATCAGCTGATATATATCTAGCAAAATGAGTGCCCTAAAACTTAAAACTTAAAATGATGGAGTAAAATTTATTTCTAGAAGCAAAATAGTGATGGTATAAAGGTAAGAAAATTTGTGAATGACTTGTAGATTGCAGTTAAGTAAAATGCATAAAATAACACAACCCATAAAAATAATATACGTTCCTTTGTCTTTCTACTTTCCCATCCGTTGAGAAAAAAAGACGACATTTGTGTTATACGTTGTACGTATCCGTATTCTTTCTATTTTATATCTGTCTTTTAGCACGTAGTTTAATTCCCTTAAGATTCATTAACTTCCTCCAGCTCGCTGAGTTTATATTTATGCTCTTTATTTTATTGGATACGGTAAGTCTTATTTAATATGCACGTATTTTGATCTTATTTCATGATAATGCCCAAGACGACCACATACATTATACAAACTACAAATATAATTTATTTTATTTTTCCTTCAACAACCTCAACTTGAAATTTGTCATAAAAACAGAACTGTAAAGTCTAAAAGTTGTAAGAGACAAAAGAATCTTTTGTTAATGTCATTTTGTATTTTGGTACACATGCAAAAAATTGCACTTGTCCAATCTTTGTTAAAACCAACACTCACTGTAATATAAAGTCGTTTTTGTAGTTGTTGGACAGGTTTTACTTAATTTTACTTAAACCCACAGTAATCATGTTACACCTTAATCCTATGTATTATTGACATTTAAATATTTTTTAAGCCGTCGTCATTTTCCTGCACTTAAAATTAAAATATAATTAATAAAGACCAAACTTTGTTATTCAAGCTTCAAGTTTGCTCTATCTTTATTTTTTATAAATGACATATAAAATGTGAATACACTATACACGGTAATGTCTCTGCCCATTTAGTCAAGTGAGTACTTTTACGGATTTTATCGTTCGCCATTTTAATGTTTGCATATCAAATAAACTAGTTCATCTCCTCATTTTAGTTCTTAAGACTTAATACTGGTAAGTGGTAACGTAATAGATTTTATGAGCAACTGTAGCATTTTGCACAACATAAGGATCCAATTCAAATGCACTACCTCAAAAGTCTGCTTTTAGTAACTGAAAAAAAACATTTTCTGTAAAATGAGAAAGAGACTTTTATGATTCCATGAACCAGTATAAAATATACTGTATACTGCAAGTATACATAGTGAGGAGTATTAACGAGTACGTACACCTGAAGCAGGCTGAATTAAACATGTTTTTATTACTCGTTTCATGACATGGCAATCAGATGATGATGAGAGAGGAATCTTATTTTTATTCACTTTGCCGTGGTTCTTCTTTTCTGACTCATTTTGATGTTAAGCTCCTGTTGGAAAAATTTCCCTTTCCTTGAAAATGAAATGAAAACAATGGCATTGACACGGTAAAAACTCCGCATCATTCTACATCGTTGATCATTTTGTGCTGTGTACAATGTAGATTGTACACATGACACATACTGAAGCACATGAATAGTGTACAGTATAAAGTAGTACATACTTTAAGTCCGTTTAATCTCGGATACAATCACTCTCACATGATCTATTAGTGCCTCTATTTTCAAGTACTTGATGATATAATATAAATAAAATAAGATTTTTTTAGAATTATACAACACCTTTGAACCCCATCAGTGAAATAAATGGATTTAGTGAATAATTTCTACAATTTAGAGAACTGGAGGTTATCTTTCGTTTCTGCATTTACATGGACACAAATCATTTATGTAGCATAGGAATATATAAATCAGTCGATTGATTTTGAAACTACAAACATCGTGAATATTTTTACTCCAAGGAATTGTTTAACAATCAACAATTTTTTGAGTGTAAGCATGAAAATATGCCTATTCATAAACATAGAGTATGCACATTGTACATTCTATTACTACCAATTACGAAATGATTTTGTGTAAAACTTTAAAAAATGATTCAAGATTCAAGAGTACCAATGTTTAAATTAAATTGCCTACAATTTCAATTGTTGCGTATTATTGTTTCAAATGTGTGTATTGTGTACAGTATCCACATTAAAAAATATACCTACAATCTACAATTGCTCATCAAATTTTTTCATTGTTTCATCTGCCTTGTACAAAAAAACTTCCTGTACTGTTTTACATCTATGTAGTATATCACACTGCAGAATTGAATGACCATGGACCAACGTATACATAGGCATGCCATAATAAGTGAAAAAAGATGGACACAATGTTATGAGAGACACAGCTCGTATAAACTGCAGACTCAATAATGAGTAAGTGAGAAAATGAAGTAAAATTAGACAAAAAATACAAGAGAGTGTATAAATATAAGAGTGAATACTTACTATACAATAAATATAAAATTCCTGTACTATTTAGTATATTATGCAAAGCTTGCATGTTAACTGACTGAATCCAGTCTCAAAAGACTATGAATGAACATGCGGCATGTGGCTTTGAAATTGGAGACTCTACCGCATGGCTGATTCATGATGTCATCGAATGATGTTTCTGTTGTTTGTTTGTTTTTTTACTTTCCGCATATTGTCTATTTGGGCTTCAATTTATCAGGAAATGTACTGGATTAGCCCATTCTACTCATTCAACAACCAACGCATGCATGTGTGTACACATGAGAATTTTATTGAACGCTAGCTGATTCGCATCTTGTGTAAATTTCATTAAAGCAAGATAAAACCCTACTAAATTTGGTCCAATCTGCTATACAATAAAATATTCAGATGTATTACATATTACATAGGTCAAATGCGGTAACAGAGGTAACAGAATAATCATCAGGATGTGTGTAGAAAATAGTCGTAAAATGAATAATTTGAATCAGTGTTTTATTTCCTATCGTGAATTACAGTATTTAAATGTAAAATTGGATATGTTTGCCTATTTTTCCCTTTGCAAAAAAAACGGAAGGAAGTAATGAGGAAGGTTTTCATGATCGAAATTTTATATTGTAATGTATGATGCATAAACACCAATACAGTGTCGTACAATACAATACAATACAATACAATTTCATGAAAAATTTGTGGTATAAATAAAACAAAAGGAGAATTCGTTGTGGATTGTGGACTGTGAATGATGTGCATTATTTGTATGTGTATTTGTACCATGCCGAATGTTGAACCATTCATAAACTAAAATCAATGTGCGATTTACGATTTATGATAGTACACACTACACACGCATATTTTTTAAGCAACATTAGTACCTACAACCTACTGTAATATTACATGACAATCAATAAACGGGATAAATAGTACATTCTTTTCAATCCAACTGCAGTTTTATTTTTTAATTTCAATAACTTTCCAGCACAGCACTTCTATAGACTATAGAGCACAGTAAGGTAGCAAGTAGTAAGTAAGTAGTACGCTTTCATTTTTATTTCATCAAGCTGATGATACACCTGCAGGTAGAAAATTAACAAGAGTTATTTAGTTATTACTATAACTTGCGTATAAATAGAAGACGAGGCGAATACTAAACCTAAAAATGGTAATAGACCGTCATATACTAACTTTGCGTTCTAAATATGTAGATCTTAGCACACCACGAGAATTAATTAATACATTCTCAATCCAAAGAAAAATCTTCATTGAAAGTCAGAGCACATACTGTACAGTGTACACTGTACACTGTACACCCTATCACATTTTTATGACTCCTTCAGAGAGCTACAGGAAAATATACATAATACAATTGAATAATTAGTAAATAACCATCTGTGTTCAAAACGTGGTTCAAACTCACTAGCATTAAACTTTCACTTACATACATAATCGTTCTCTACGTATTAAGTAGGACTTGTAAGGTACATTTAAATCAATGTAGATTAGGAATACGTAATTTGAATTGGTACATAATGCATAATATACAAACATATGTATAATGTATAGAGCATAAAGAATTTTAATAAATTAGTCATTTCAATCAATACTCAATACTCCAATAAATATATTTTGCAAGTGTGATAGCTTTAAATATCATGTTTTTATGTAATTGTTAGGTGAATAACGGATAATAGTAATGCTATGTACTTAAATTCAGATAGGTTCTTCCACAACGTATTTAAAATCAGAGAAAATGTCAACGAATGTGGTTATACATATCACTCATTTATATCATATCAATAATACGGAAACGGTAGGTATGGTTGAATGAGAACACGTGTATGTATATACTTATATGCTATATTATACGTGTATTAAGAGCAAATTGATCAATAGAGAGAATCAAAGACAAAGAGATCAAATATATGTATATATTTCCAATTTCTAAATAAAATGTAATGAAATGGAAAACAAAGGAGAGGCATGCTTTGAATTCTACATTTGTGTTCCATGTTCCACACTCTACACACAGACAATGACACACTCGACAACTTCATCAAATGAATGAGAGAATGAGGGAGTTCAGAATTCAGAATAGAGTATCAAATGAAATTCAAATTACTTTGCATTTGCTATTTCCAGATGAAAGACTGTCATCACTCTACAATTCCTCCTTTTTGTCAAAATAATAATAATAGACAATAGACGTTTGATAACATATTATGTAGTATTCTATACTGTATATATGTAAGACACGTGTATCCATTATCTATGCATAGGGTGTAGGGTGTAGGATATTGTAAGAGCTATAGCTAAAAGTAAATATCCTGAAAAGATAAAATAAATGATGTTTTGTACATCTACATGTGTCTTTGTGTAAGAAGTCAAAAGTGATGCAAGAGAGAAGAGTAGGTGATGTAAGTATAAGGACAGCAGAAAGCGAGAAATAGACAAAGAGAAGAGATGAAATTCTACATATCCTGAACCCTACCTGTGTAAGTAGTAAGTATAGTGTATAACATAATACATATATAATATGACTTGAAATGTCACGGTCCCGCCATACTCACACATGATTTCACTACTGGCGACTTCCGACTTCGGTACAATCTACATTCTACAAAACCATCATCGACGGCCACAACATTGCTCCCTGTTCAAGTGTCTACTTCTCTTATTTGAAAGTTCAATATGTCGCATGTATATAGCTACATGTAAGAATGTACTAGTATCTAGTATATTCTCAATTCTCAATAGTCAACACTCTGTTGGTTTCCTTTGAATTTCCTCTGCTGCCTCTTTCTTACACACAAAATTAGATATGCCATTGTCTTTCCTGATGATGATGTAGTCTCCTCTACCATGCACCATGCACTGTGTACTTTGATGCTCTATATTCCACATTCTGTATTCTATACTAGAGTTGATTCTTGATTCTGTGTGAGTGTTAGTGTTAGTGTTAGTGAGTGGCTGTTGTGACTTATGACTATGCAAATAAGCATCTCACTCGTTCGTAGATTGGATTGATAGCAAATATAAATTGTGTTAACCTCAAGAAGGCGTTCGGATATTTTCCTGAATATTTTGTTCCTATGGTATGGCCGAAAATTTAAGTTGCCAAAGACAAATACAAATACAAATGAGTAACAAAAGGTGTAATTCGGCATTCGACAGAGAGGCTCATTTTAAAATTTCAACTGAAATTGGTTGCTGGGGGCAATACAATGTGCAGTTCAAAATATGAAGGTTCAGACTCACTTTATACGTATTTTCTGTATTCTGTATTTTGCATGATGTACAAAGTACAAACTACAAACAGTCCCATAGATACATTTACATTCCTACATGAGACTTTCAACTGCACACCGCGAGAGCCGTACACTCTACAGTCTATACTCTGCACTCTGCACGGAATCGCAGAAACGGCATGCAAGAAGTAAGTAAAAGGACAGAATACAGAATCAAGACTCACACATCAACATAACATTTGAATTCAACAATAACAAGATGAAATGAAGATTGTAGACGAGTTCAACAACACGGCTACACATGACCTCGGGGCTAAAGAAACAAAAAGCCTCCAGTTCTTTCCTCTCACGTTTGACTAATGCTCCTGAATATGTGTGGCTAACTCGCTCGAACTTGATGTTTGTATGGAAAAATGTTTATTATACACTTTTTTATACAGTATACGATATACGATATATGTACAATGTACAGTGTACAGTAATACGTGATACATGTCATTCATGAATAATACTACGATATCCTAAAAATCTCATTACACAACATGTACTGTGACTACAGACTAAAGACTTCCTCAGTTATGCACTAGATTGTCCGATGCAAAATGTCTCTCTACTTTATACTTTATACACAAAGGAACAAACTTTGTACATAGCGAGTGATGCACTCGTAAGATTGTATAACAAAGTTCATGCACATGTGTAGGTATATTGTGTATTGCGTATGATATGCAATTTACAGCGTGAGGCGTATGTACCATGTACATTAGAATGCAAAACTGTGTATATTGAAATCCATATCATAGAACATCGAGAATCAAGATATTTGAATTCAAATTCAAACATCAAGTCTGAATAGATATTTTGCATTCTTTCTTCTTCCGCTCACGTCTCAATGGTGTAATACGGAAAAGTTTGCCAAACTGATTTTCAATTTTGAATGTATTTTCTATGTGCTCACTTGCGTAGTACAGAATAGAGGATAGACTGATTTAAAGAGAACAGTTAGGTAAACTGTTTTAAATTTAAATTTTTCTACACAACCGATGAGCATCCATACTTGTGTCAAGGCAGTCTACAGTCTACAATATACATGAATGCACATTGTATGTAATACACCGGCTCAATTCTGAATATTATCATTTATCATAAAAGATCCAAAGTTTTGATGTGGGACGGGAACCTTACCTATCCTTAACAATGGTAACTGATCTTTCTAACTTTTCCCTCATCTTTTTGTCACTAAATTTATCTGTCACCTCCACAAGTTTTCAATTGAGCTCCAAGGAATAAATTACAATATCGGTGGAAGCGACGATTGACAACCTTGATTTATCAATTTTCCTAAATCTTCTTCCTTCCAATCACATACAGTCTAGAGTCTACACTCTACATTCTACAGTCTAGCGTCTACAGTCTCAAAGTAGCAGTCATGTGTTGGAAAATGTGCTGACAGAATTTCCAACTCTATTCCCAAGTTTACTCGTCATTTTCAGTGCTACCATTTCATCCCATTAATGTGAGACTCTTAGATTTTGGATAAAAAGTTTTAGCACTTTGCACACTTGAAGGCTCTGCACTCTTTTTGAGTCTTGTTCCTTTTATTCGATTCCTACAAGTTTTTACAATAGAAAACAAACATACCAAGCCGTATGTGCAGGACATGTGAGCTCCAGGAGAGTTTCTGTATTCTGTATACTGTATAGTAGTGAGATTCTTCAACTTTTACCTGTCACATTTCAAATCTCAAACTCAGGGTTTTCAATAACCCTTCAAAGCTGAAGCACGTTTCTAAAAATCCAGGTTAAAAATTTAAAGGTATACGGCTACTATTCTGTACATACAAATGCGGCATATCATATATCATTTCATAGATCATACGTAACACCTCATATTCCTTTAATATGTAATATGTTATACATAATACATAATATCTGGACGGAATTGAAAAAGTCTGTAAAAGCCTTTAGTTTGATTCTTCTATTTATTGTTAAAAAGTTACAAGTGTCAGTTACAATCCCGGTATTATTCCAGTCACTTGAATTCCCGGTAAAAGGGTACTGAGCGTCCCATTTTTCTAGTTGTCAACGACAAGCGACAAGCGACAAGAAATTCATAAGGTTTTGGAAACTAGGTAAAAATTTTTACAATTTGTCGGATCAAAGTTTTAATGCTACCATAAAACTTTATTAGCAGTGAGCCCACTAAGACAGAGAGATTAACACGTTTCCTTAATCGGATAATGATAATAATATCAGCGACATGTAATACAATCATGGACTAAATATCTATGGATATTTAGTCAGGTAACAATACTTGAACTTGCCTATACCTTTTTTCTACGTTCTTTGACGTGAAATATGGAATATGACATTTAGAAAAGTATTAAAATGCAAAGTTTTAATTGGAATGCATATATCTATCAATAACTTGTTAAAATTCCGGCTTAAAAGTTTTGAGGAGAGAGAGGCAGAGCAACAGTTTTTATAAGACGGTTTGGGTATATTCGCTGTAGTTGCATAATGCTACGAAACGTAACTGCAAACTTACACTTAGTTCAGAGTCGAGCAGTATAGGTATTTTGGCTTTCGACTTACGTGCCGTATACAGTAGAGTTGGAAGCTAACTTTATGAATATGTGATGTGTAATGTGTAGCATAAAGTTTAGTGTCTAAAAGAGTAAAACTACCTACATAATACATGCTATAGTCAAGTATTCATAGGACTCTTAATTATTTAACATTTTTTCCTTCAAGCAAAGCCACGCATGGGAGACTAAGAACTAAGGACTAAGGAAGAGAATCTAAAGAGAGTAGAAAGGAGAAACAAGATGAGGAACTCTTGCCTCGTCTTGGCTTAACTTGTTCTATTGTCATTTATGCTCTATATGTAAAGTGTAAACGGAATTGAAATTTGAAATGAATTGCTCGGATACTGGATACTGTTTTGAGTGGTAGCTTGTTGATTTTCATCACAAAACACAAGACAGAAAATACAAAACTCTCCTGATACGAGAGAAGAGAGAAGTATTTATTTTGTTGGTACATACTACGTAATATATTATACATGTTGTGTGTTGATAGAAGGAACTTTTTCATCACAAGAGCCTGTTTGCTGTTTGCTCAGTTAACCTACATTTCGTTGTTTTAGGAGATTGGAATTTGGAATGAAAACTTATAAGCATTGATATCACAGTAGAGAGAACACAGGACACAAATGCGTAGAACCTGAATCTCAACTAAATGCTAAATGATAATATGATTACCAGTTCAGTCTTTGAAAATGTATTTTAGTGTATATCTTATACATTGAATGTAGAATGTACATTTTGTCATTATTTTGCACGCGGCTACTGCTATTCAATATCTGACCATGCTCAATGCTCATACTTTTTCTATACAAAGAAAGTCAGGATATACTTTTTGTACAATCTACAAAACTACATATATGCCCACACATGTACATATGTGCAGAAAATATCATGCCAAATAAGAGAGCAAAATTCGACTTTTGGCACATGAACAACTTACTCTTGGTTCTATAATAATATGTAATATGTATACAAAATGTACAAGCAGTGCAGATTCTAGACTCTTATTCCTTAACGATACTTCTTTCCCCAAGAAATTCTCTTTGCAAGATGCAAGACGTACAGAAAAAACTCTGTGGCTAACGAGGTTTACACAAGTTTTCATGCTGACTCCAATCTTCAATAGTCCATTGTCCATCCCAAATTCCAAGTCAGTAAGTTGTAAGTTGTTACGGATGATGTGGTCTGTATCATTTGTTTTACTAGAGGCTAGAACCTAGAGACTACGGGGACTGGTAGTTGATATTATTATTACTATTAGTATTGCATATTTTGGATTTTAGTCTTAATTTTAGAATTATCTTCCCTTTTCCTGGTTGAGAAATGGAAAATAATGAGATTTTAATGAGAAATGAAGTCTGTAAACGTCTGTCTGTTATATAAAAGATTTCATTTTAAATCTCACAACCATTTGACCATGATTTAAGACTCCAACGGTATTTTGTTCCCTACAGAGTTATTGGCAACGGAAATAATAGAGTTTTATCCCACGACTCCTCTACTTTCTTGTACATGTTTTTATATACTAATATTTAATATTGTACATTCCGTTTTCTCTTCAAAGGGATCAGTTGAATTCACTTTTTGAACTATGTGAAAACTATGTGAAATCTCTTCTTTTCAAATGTTATCCATATAAGCGTGTTCCATTCCAGGAAGTCTTAATCAAACTATGAAGTCTTATGCTTAGTATATCCAATGATACTCTTCCTAAGTTTTATACTTTACTATTTAGTACTTACAGGGGGTTTTCATTTCATTAGAATTTAGAATTCACGATGACTTTCATCCCTTGTTTTTATAAATTGTACATTTTCCTCTGGCGTTTTTCTTCATTTTAAATTTTATTTTACTTTTATTGGTAATTACTATGATTATTTACAATATCAGTATCAGAATTTAAAATTAAAACTATTATCTAGTACAAAATAGACTATATGAGATACACTTACTGGAGTTATAATATTTAGCACAGTTGTTTTCCGTTTTCAGCTTTATGATGGATTCTTGAATAAAATTTATCTATATTTTATCCTTTCACGTTTCCCACTCTTCGGCATTCTATCACTTTTCATATTTCTTTACTGATAATCTCTCAATCGTGTTTACCAGAATGGTCTACCTTGAAGTTGAAAACTAAATCAAGTATAAAAGAATTTGAAGAGCTGTGTGTTGTGTGCATATGTAAACTAACCTCAGACAATTTGTGCTTTAAATTCATGATGATAAAAACAGGGTTTATCATTTATCATGCATGAAAAATTTCTGCTGATGAAATCTGCTTAAAATGGAAAGACTTTGTAAACTGGTCGCTTTTGTTTACTGTTTACTGTTTACCTACTTCAACTTCCAACTGCAGATGAAAACTTTTATTATCGCTTGAACCAAAAGCGACCAACTTAACTTTGCATAATCTGTATGTTTTTCTGCACCTCCAATGTGTATTGTGAGTAGTGTATACACAATGTAAGGTATTAGGGAATGAGGAGAGTAATACATCATAGAGATGAAGCACTAAATCAGCTGGGGTATTTTCAAATGTTTTAATGAGAGAACAGTACAAATTCTTACACTTGTTCAATATCCAAGTGTCGGCAGACTACAGACTACAGATTATAATTGTTTCACACTTTTACATAATAATTTGCAAATTGGAAAAGCTATAGAAAACATTGAAACTTTTTTTGTTCCTCAACTGGTGGTGTTGTGCCGTATTTTATTATGAAATGACCTTTGATTATTATTTTTTACGTACACTATCATTTTTGGACTACTCTGAATTATGAATACTGTGTAAGTGCATTACATTGAGGATTGAGGATGAATTCAACAAAAGAACTAACGAACCAAGACTGAGTTGACTAGTTGACTACAATATAATGTATAGTTACTAGTACTTACTACATATTGCATATTACATGTGCACTATCGTTGGTAGACAAACTTTTCCCATGTAAAATGTAAAGTAAAAGTAATCGTAATAGGTCAGTACATTCTTTCCTCTCCCCATCTACTTTCTACTTTCTACACGAGATAGATGTATCAAGGTTCTTGCAAATTTTGAAAGGAGTACAGAGTACAGGCTATTATTATTACTGCAGGTTGGAGGTTGGAGGTACTTGAATCTAATTTAATTTGCAACCGAGGGACTTTAGATGAACATAACCTCCAGAGCAATTTTGTCGGCATTTTAATCAAGCATGTGAAAGTTTCAAAAGTTCTAAGTTCTAAACTCTAGTTTTAATGCAAGGCTCAACTCGCTTTCAACGATGAACGGGTTCCAAAAAAAACCTTACGGTGCTAAAAACTACACATGGATAGAGGATAGACGGATAGACAATAGACAAGGGCTTGAACTTTGAACATTGAAAGTACATTCTACTTGATCTTTCTGCCTTTCCCTTTTTTTATCCCAACGCTGCTGTTTCCTGCTCAAAACTCAAAACTCAAAACGACAAACGACACGATAGGATGACATCATAAAATGTAAAATTACACATCTCGGAAAATAAATCAGTTTTCATCCATCTTTTCTATCTGTCTGACTTTGATCCAGCTCTTGTTTTAATTCCAACTCTAGTCTGTAGACTCTAAACTCTAAACTCTAATGTAATTGAAATTTACGAGCTGGAATATTTACAAAAAAGAGTGTTTTACTCCAATAGTCATTAAAAAGATTGCATCTTTATTCTATACTATTATGGAGACTTTGAACTACTTCCCTGCAAAACAGTGTAGATTGTACATGCGTTTTTTTTTTGCAAAGTACAATGTATGATGATAGGGAGAACATTAAAGGAAAAAATGAGATAGCTGAGATGCTGTAAAACTGTATACACTATACACTACGCACATTCATTACTAATATTATGAGACTCTGGGGGAAATCCTCTCATACTTATCTGTATGTATAGTTGTCTTGGCTTTTTTGTTTCCCACACCTTTATACTTTATATATTATATAATATGTGGATAAGAGAGATGTAAGCACATATTTATTTATATCCCTAGACCCTAGATTAACTATCACTTTAGTGTGATTTTTAGTGACTTAATCCTTGCTGCTGTTTGAATTCTGAATGCTGATGACTGTCTAGTGTCTAGTATCTAGTGTCTAGCATTCTAGCATAAAATTTTAGTTTTCTCTATCCCTCTCTCTTTTTCACTCTCTCAGGGATGCGCCTTGTCATTTTGTCCTTGAGCACTTACCTCTTTGCGTCATTATTTCACTCATGTGTAAAAAATGAGCATACACAATACACAACGTACAAAGACATGTTAATCTTGATTCGTCTCTGCTGTAGGTTTTAGATACTAGATATCAGATATATCATGTAGTACGTAGTGTTTCAATTTTCAATGTACTTACCGCTGAGAAGGTGATTTGTACTAGACTGCTGCTAATTTATACTCTAGGGGGCTTTCCTCCTCTAATCTTCAAACCATTGTACGTTTAAGCCTCCAATTCTGCAACAAATATATTTCAATCCTTATAGAATTACTCAAAAGGGTGATTAATAATTACACATCATCAAAATATTACATCATTAATCTTTAATCGTCATATGGGTATTTTAAAAAATATCAAATTTCCTGGTGAAGTATTAAATTTTGAATTAAAAAAAGATAACAAACGGATTCCAGATGTTTTCTCATCACTCACCACTCAACACAAACAGTATTAATGTTAAGTGCTGACGGTTACAATTTAAAATGTCGTTAATTATTAAAATGAAACAATTAGGACAGACAGATATTAAAATATTCAATATTCTATGCATATTGAATCTCTGCTTGTGAGACTAAGACTCGAGAACTCGAGCAAAAAGGACCACATCCTTTAAATATTTAATTACTACAAATATGTATGCACTCCACCAAAGCTGTACACTGTCCTGGACTACCCTGTACACTGTACACGGATTCATATTATTTCAAGGGTGATGCAGATACTTATATTATGGATAGAAACTTTACTGTTTATGCTCCATGAAACCTTACCGAGGTTTATATTTCAGCGAACCACTTATATTATGATTCATGATTCATGATACTCATCCAGGAAGATATATTCCCCTGTATAGAATTGAGTCAATACGAATATAATACAAGGTATATATGCAGATTACGCATACTCTTTTCTAATTTCGCTGGTGTAACGAAAATTGTAGACTAAACATAGAAAACACATCAAAAATGTAGACAAATGTATAATGATCATATTCCATCATCCATCAAATTAGATATTGTATTATATTAAGGTACCTTAATTTATAAACGGAATACGGGATAAATGATGATTGTGAATGCTAAAAATACGTGTTTTATTCATTCGCAATGTCCACTACTATCCGTATGGCCAATAGATTGATTACCAGCAGAAAATGAATTAAGCCTGGATGCAGCAGAAACCATCCATATACCACGATTATTATTTTACAATGTGATGATGGATTGCAAATACATGTGCGGTAAACATAATATACATGTAGGTATTTGTATTTTGTATATATGCGGCCGTAATATCAAAGCAGGATGTAACTAGCTTTCTACGAGCACATAATATTACAATATAAGCAAGGACACTTTGTATTGACAATGTATTGGTTTCTGGTACGTTTCTGCATAATAGTTCTGGTCCTTTTTAGTTTTTACTTAAAAGTTGAAGGTCTTCTTTTCAATGGTATTACAATTTACTATACATATACATTCGCGATTCACGACAGTCAGTTTATTCAAGTTTCAATTAACTTTCATTATTGAGACTTGAGACTCTACGTACTATATGTGTGTGTATTGTGTATGCAGGTACTATGTAAACACTAAACAGAGGACAGGTTACACGTATATAGAATAACATGTTACAAACACAATGCATGCAAACTGCAAACGGATTGGCAGACTGAACTTAGGATTACTGATAGAACAGGTACCAAGAGAATGACAAAAGACAAAAATCTAATCCATTACATCCGTTAGGTAAAACTTTAACGTGTGCATTTACTAGTGGATTGTGTATACTGTACACTAGAGTCTGCCAAAATACCAACTTCTTTGAAAAGTTGAAGTCTTACCCTCTCATATCGTTCCTTTTAC